>JAZKJV010000163.1:700551-880666 GCA_037367405.1 Ottelia alismoides
TTCAACTTCCAATAGACTGATTCTATGAGCAAGTTCCTCGTAAACTCCTCCACACTTTAATAGAGTGAAGTGTTTAAAAGTGTCCACAATTATATGTCTCACAGTACCCCCAACACATCATCAGCCGCTCATATAGTAGGTGAAGCAATACCTTTTTTCAAAATTTCATTCTGATGAAATGATCAACAACAACCAATACATCTCATGGTAATAAAAAATTATTGTTTTGATAAAGTGTTCGATTCATATTTCGTCGACCAATCCTTCCTAATTCATATCTTAGTTGAAAAAATCTTTTGTAATTCCATCAAGGATAGGGGGTTAAGGCTATATGTTATGCTTTGTCCCATTGTAAAAATCTAATTTCTCGAATCCATTTTTCTTCAAAATTGACAATGGAATGCCGATAGGTCCCAAACTATTTGAGGGCAATTGCTATAAAAAACATATAAAAATGATGAGGAAAATGGCTAGCAAAAAATCATTAATGCTCTATTCTTTGAGGGTGTATACAACAAAGAAGGAAGTCAGTAAGAAAATGTCCCTTGCCCATTGAACTTACATTATGTAGACTGTTTTGGTTCTACACAATCAAAGACCTTTATAACTCAAATCCATCTTTTGAAGCTTTGACTTCATGTTGACTCTATCTCTTGTCTCATCCATTTAAACAATGGCATTTGCGAACAAAATACTAAGGCACCTCCTCCATCACGTGTTTTGTTAGTTTATTCATGACTAAGGTAAAAAGGCACAAACGGTGGGCTACTCCTCATGGATTGATACCAAGGTTTTAAAATACATAAGGCAAATCATAGCGGTTTTTTGTCATCGACGTGAGGTGTAAGCCTCAGAACGGTTGAGGCGTAAACCTTAAAAATATGCATAAAACTACAATTACATATACGTCAATGAAATTATGTGTTAGGTAGCTAACATATAGTATGGCAATATAGTAATACAATGAAATAATATGGACAAGAGCACCAAATGAAAAATGTCATAGCAACTCCATATATTGCAATGTATATATGCAATAAAAACGACTAGCAAGACAAATAGAACATACATAACAATTCTCACAACTTATCTATAAAAAAACATAAAAACTGGTGTACAAGAAGAGAATAGTGATCAAATACTAGGTAGAGCTAACAATTGCAGAACAACATGAGAAATAAATCATAATAAAAAAACAAGAATATAAAAGTAATAACGATCAAAACAATTACTAGTAGAATAAGCACTTTCAAAAAATATAAAGTTGGTCATGCTAATTACAACTCTTAAAATTGATATACAAGTATACAACAAACTTGAAACTGATATATCACAAATTTACAATATAATATATATCATGTTCCAGATTAAGCAGTCTTTACATATTTCTGGAAAAGATGGAGAATCGAGAGGAGAGGGAGGGTCCTTGGACGGTTCCGATCAGGGGGAGGAGGTGATCTGAGGGCCATCGATATACGTGAGGATTCCATTGCACGAGAGGTTGAAGAGGTAGGGGGCTAAATGATGTAGCCATGGAGGAGTTGGTTGGAGAGGGTTCATGGAGTAATCCATGTGGGAAGCTATGCAACCCCAAGGCCAGGGAGGGGTTGAAGATTTGGTGTTATGAATGCGGAGCTCCTGACCATCTTTCCAAGTCATGTCCGGCAGCAGAACAACTATGTTTCCAGTGCGGAAATCGGTCCACCAAAGAAGAGAGTGCAGTGAAAGGGGGGGCGTGGTCAAGAAAGAAGGTGGTTGTCGAGAAACCCATGGAAAAGGAACCATGTTACCTCTTGTCGGACAAGGAGGTTGCTGGGTTGCTGCAACGGCAATCAAAGGTGATGAGGCAGGCTAGATTGTCCGGTAGATGGAGCTATCGTAGGAGAGGGGGAGAAGGACCTCAAAAGCTTTCGTGATAGGTTGAGGGTGGCGAAGAAGACGGCCTTTATGGTCGATTCGATCTGGTTGCCGAGAGGGCTTCTATGTATTTGAGGATTGTACAATGAGGGTGCGTGAGAGGTGCTAAGGGGCACCGGAGGAGTACCCCCCCCCCCCCCCACCTCAAGCTAAGGGGTCGTGTGCGGTGGTAGAGGCCTCATTTCTTGGATGGTGCATCTGAATTTGTGGTTCCATCATGGAAGATGCGAGTGGTGGGTGTCCTACTCCGATGTCGAAATATGAAGTGCATCCGGCCAACCCTAGCCAATGTGGGGGAGGTGGAGCAGATAATGTGCACAAGATAGAGGGCGAGCAAGGTCTCCCAGTTGGAGATCTTGATTTGAGGAAAAAACCTCCTCCGTTTCTTCATGCAGAACTGAATCTAGGGTAGAGAGATATTCCCGCGTGGTTGGTTCTCTTGGAGGAAGCACATGTTGGAGGGAGCATGAGTAGTGGTGGGATCCTGTCAGCGGTGGATGCCAGAGGAGATGACGAAGGAGTGGAATCGTTGTCATTGAATGCGGAAGGCGATAAATCTTGGGAAGGGGGAGAATTTTCCGTTACCCTTTTGCATTTAACCCAAACACCTCCCCATCTTTTTTGGAGGCGATGTTGAGCAAGTCGACCAAGGTCGCTTCGAGCTCGGGCTCGGGTCATAACTCGGTGAGGAATCAGCTTGTGGCAACTCTGATGGATCTCATGAAGTCGGATTCAGGAACCTAGCTCTGATGGTGGATCTATCACCAGAAACTGACCTTTTTAACAAGGCCTCTGCAGTTTCAGAGGCTCGTTTATGTCCTAAGGGTCATTTGATGGACAAGATCTCATCCTCTTTCGTTGGGTTGGGCTCATGCCTTTCGACAATCCCAATTGTAGACATCCATGCGGCCAGGTCGCCTAGGAGGTCCTCGAAGGGTGATGTGGACACTGCAAATGTGTCGTCTCAAGCAACTCTGGCCTTCTTCACCAATCCTCGGGTGATCAATCCGACTATGGTGGGAGGGAGTTCAAAGAATAACACGCTTGCTACAACAGAAACGGGCACCCATGAAGGTCGTGGTGGCCTTTGCTCACAAGATAGTGGGGCTAGCCGAGCAAGGAGACCTGTGGCAGGGGTTCGTCATGATAAGGTAAAAGGGGGGTCGGGCCGTATAGGCGAAAACTCCAAGTCGCACGTAAATGCAGGTGATCTCTATTCTAAGGGAGAAGAGCACCAATCATTAGTGTTCTCTCAAAAAGCAGCATCAAGCGGTGGCTCTTGACTGGGAGACCAAGTTGTTGGAGAACACTAAGGAGGTGGGGGTCATTGCTAACTCTAAAGAAGGTGGTGTAACCTCCAAAGGAAGATCGGACTCGGTAGTCGAAGGAGGAAACCGTATTGAGGGGGCAAACCGTGCTGGCAGTGAGAATCGGGAGGAGGAAGGTTTAGAATTAAAAACATGAGATGAAATTTTCAAGCTAGACAGGGCATTTGAATTAGAGGTGGCAAGGATGGTGGGTATGCACGTGGCGAGGGGCTCCCTCATGATTTCCCAATGAAGAGTCTAACTTGGAATGTTCGTCGGCTAGGCCAAGTGGAAAAGAGGTCAACGCTTCCTCTATGTTTGCAACTTGGAAGGTGGATTTGGCGTGTAACCAAGAAACGAAGATTGAGTTATGGGATTATGTGTGGTGGAGCTCTATGGGCCCTACCTCACATAATTTAAGGCATCTCATGTGGATGGTAGTGCAGGATGGATAGTGCTTGCTTGGAATGGCGAACTTTTTGAATCGGTGGACGAGATAATTTCGATGCATTCAGGTGTCAGGAGTTCTAGTCATCAAGAAGGATAAATCACAGCTACTTGAGACATCCATATATGGAGCTACGGGTAACTCACAAAATATTGCTCTGTGGGAGAAGTTGCATAAGGTGAGGAATAGATTCTCGGAGGAGGCTTGGATTGTGGGTGGCAATTTTAATGTTGTGTTGTATTTGGATGATAGTCCAGGTGGGAGAGGTGCACAAGACCCTGGATATGGGTTGTTCGCGGAGGTGGAGGAATTTGGATTGGAGGTTCTCGATGCAGTAGATTGTAAATACGCATGGAGGAATTCGTCGTCGAGATCGTGGATTGACCATTTCCTTCTTTCTGTTGAGGCCCTGAAGAGGTTCAACTTAGCTTGTGTTACCTCTCACCCTCATTCGATGTCTGATCACACACCCCTGTGTTTGGACACCTGTAGTGGCAGAGGATCTTCTTCGTACTACAGATTCGAGCATAGTTGGATGCTAGAGGATAGGTTTTCGTGATACGGTGGTCTCTTTTTGGTCTAGCTTGGACGTGAGTGGATCAACTACTGTGAGATTTTTCAGAAGTTGAAAGCTTTGAGGCAAATGCTGGTTGGATTCAAGAAGGAGTCCTATATTGCAAGGGAGCAGCAGAGGAACGAGGTGTAGGAGAAGATGGTGAGGTTGAATTTGTTGGAAGACTGTAGGGAGTTGGAGACTGAGGAGCTCGATAGTCGTGGGGGTGCTGAAGATTTTGGAGGAAGAGGATAAGAAGCGAGAGATGGAATGGAGACAACATTCGCATTATAAATGGCTAAAGGAGGGGGATGCAAACACCAAATTCTTTCATGTGAGGTTATTGGAAGGAGAAGGATGAATTTCATTCACTCTATTGACGTTGGGGTGAACTTTCTAACATGGGATCAAATTTCAGCGAAATTCACTGAACTTTGGTCGAATTTCGATTTCGATGGGTGACAGAAATTAGGCTGAATGACATATATCGGCTGAAATATGGGGTCTCCGGTTCAAAAACCGATCAAAATGACCGAAATTCAATCACTCACTGAAATGGTGATCGAAATCGAATTTTGAGTCCTTGCTTTTTAATGAGGAAGAGATTGCGAGGGCAGTGACAGGTTATTACAAGAACATGAGTAGATGGTCTCCTCATTGTGGTTCCAAGTGGTTGAAGTTGGGGTTGAAGTGTATTGCGAATCCAGATGCAGAGGCTTTGTCAAAGTCGTTTGAATTGCTGGAGGTTCGTGAAGCAATGTTTGCGCTGAATCCGAAAGGACGCCCTAGCCCAGATGGTTTCCTGGTGTTCTTCCGTGAGTTTTGGGACATGGTTGCTGGTAAGGTGATGGAGTTGTTGAATTCGCTGAGGGGAATTGGATTTTGATCGCCTCAACCGATTATTGATTTTTCTATTGCCGGCGAAGGATGTGGCTACCAGGGTAGAGGACTACCATCCAATTGCACTTTCCAATGCGATCTAAATGATTATGACTAAGGTGTTGGCTAACCATTTGAGGGTGTTAAGCGAGCTCATCTCGCCAACTTAGAGTGCATTCTTACCATACCAGCAATTGATGGACATTATTGTTCTTGCTTCTGATTATCGTGGCTATTGGAAGAGGAGGAAAGTGAACGGAGTGGTTTGGAAGGTGGATTTCTCAAAAGCCTATGATAGTATTAATTGGCGATAATTGTGGGCCTCCCTTTTTTGGAGAGTGTTTCCGGGCCGCTGGATAACGTGGATAAAGAGGTGTGTGACAACTACCTCGTGCACGGTCATGGTGAATGAGCGGCCGAAAGGGATTTTTTCCAACCTCAGAGGGGTGTGGGTCAGAGTTGCTCGTTTTCCCCCTAGTATTTATTACTACAGGAGATGTTTTATCTGTTATGGTGGAGCAAGCGGTGTTGGGCGATGTTTGTAATGGCTACAGCAAGGAGGAGATCTCGGTTCCCATTCTCAAGTATGTGGATGACACCATCCTGTTTACAGACGGAGGCATTTGTGGAATAGTACAGGAGATTTGACCATTCTTGATGACGGTACTAGGTGATGGAAGGGGTTTCAGGTTTTGGATTGATGATTGGAGCGAGGTTGGGGTGCTTAGTTCAATATTTCCATGGTTGATGGCGATGGTGGCTGATTCAAACTGTTCTGTGGCGGACATATGGGATGACCATTCATTTTTCCCGTATTTTAGATCTGAGTTATCGGATCAGCGAATGAGCGAACTGTTGGTGATGATACAGGAGCTTGAGGGTGTTGAGGGACCCTCTAAGGGTCGGGACTGCTGGAGGTGGTACGACAATACATTCTCGGTGGGGAAAGCTTATAGGGCTCTAAAGGGCCCATGATTTTTTATTCAGGTGGATGCGTAGCTAACTGCAGAGGAAGCTGGAAATGGAAAATTCCACATGCGTAAAGGTGTTTATGTGACCTTTTAGAAGGGCGTGATTGTTAACGGGTGATAGATTTGCATGGTTTGTCCATACGACTAATCCAGCTTACCGCCGCCATCACGAGGATGTTGAGTGTACGGACCAACTCTTTTTCGGTTGCGGGAGATCCATCGAGGCATGGGCGCTCTTTGGGAACACCATGATTTCCGCTGATAGATTTTTCGGATTCTAGGAGTTTATTGGTGTTGGTTGGCATGGTTCGAAGCTGAAGCACGTAAGATGTGTGGCTATGGTTTGGGCACTTTGTCTGGCAGAAATAGAGTGTTGTTCCGTCAAGATCGATTTTACAGTGAGAATGTGATGGCCTATGCTGGGGTGTTGGCTGAAAGTTTAGAATGTTTAGCACGTGTGTTTCCATAGTACTAGTATGACCATTGTAAATTTTTAAGGTGATCAATAGTGAAGTTTTTGGACATACACCTATAGAGTAGAGACTCTTTTTTCTTTCAAAAAAAAGTTCCATATTAAACTAACAACACACCAACACCAAATACTTGTCGGACGAGCATTATTGGAAAATCTGAAGTTGTTCAAACATGCTATAATATATAGAAATAAATATAACAGACCAAAAAAAGCAGAAGTCGTATAGGTTTGAGAAGGCACCTCAAGGGCACCATAGTCCTTTAAGGCATACGCATTGCCTGGGCTGCCTAAGCTACAGCCATGAGGTAGTTTTCACAGAAAAATACCTCAAGACATGAGCCTTAGCACCTCGAGGTGCATTTTTTAGAACCATGATTGATACTTATATCAAAATGATCCATCATATATGTTGGAATCCCCCCACAAGTTGTTCGGTCATACATATCTCTAACAAATGAATATACAAAAAGACACTCCTCTTTTCTCTAGAATCATTTATATGATTTATTTATATATAGTATCTCAAGTAGGGAAGGTGGTATCGATATCGATATCATTTCTACGTCGTATCGATAATGACATTTCGACGATATATCGCCAAAATATCGCCCATGTCGACGATCTTTTATGAAGGAAATGCTTTAAAACTGGGATATATTGCCATATCAGTACCCATATCGGCCACATCTCGATATCGATATATCGTCGATATATCACGAAATTTCCTTCCATGATGCTAAGGCCTCCAAATAAATGACGACATACAACGATCCTCCTTTCTTCTATAGAAAACCTTCAACAAATGCCTCAAATTTGTATGGTGACCAATCAGAGATGGCATCCTACTTTCTGATATTGTTAAACCTTATTTCAATCCCTTTTTAATTATATTGTCCCACAATTTCATTGTAAGACTTTTCAATTTAATGCATATATAGTTTGCACATTTTGATACACACACATCCCCTTGTTCTCATACAAATAAAGGTGTCAAAATACCTTTTCTACATTCATTTGCTAATTTCTTACTGTTAGAATTATTATATTACAATTATATTTGTAACCTTTCGAGTTCCGTAACCCTTAACCCTTCGGGTTCCGTAACATTTAACTCTTCGGGTTCCATAACCCCTCTGGGGTATTTATGTATTTTTACTCTTGTACACTCTACGGTTTTCTCTCTATATAAGAGACCCTAGCCCTATGGAATAGATATCCCATTCTGTCTCTCTTCTCCACATGGTATCAGAGCAACGGTCCTAGACCGGGGTTCTGATCTAAAATCCCCACCGCCACCTTCAAGCCTCGCAAAAGCCTGTGCGGGCCCTTTTCCCAGAATTAGGGCCCCGCGCAAGGCCCTCCAATCGCCTCTAGTGCAGCAGCCCTCCCACTAGCGCTACCCAGCGCTTTCAGGACCTCCTACGAAGGTCGTCAGCCCCACAGCTACCCTCCACGGGTACCGTAGGACTCTTTGGAGATCCAAAACTCATCATGGATCGCTTCCAAGAATCCAGATATGCTGTCCATTGGGGGTTTTCAGCCCTTCGTCAAGGGCAAACATGAGTTTTAGGGCATTTTTTAGCTCTTATATGCATCCTTAGTTGATTACAGGATCGTCTTTCTATTTTAAGACCACCATGGCGTCTTCTTCTACCGAGACAAAGCCCTTGGCCACAAATATTATGGCACAAGGCACTACTATCAAACTCAAGGTACGTGCTCTAGTCTCGATCTTTTATGGTATTCATTGGTGGTCAGAGGAAACTTTACATTTTGACTAAAGATCCTTTAGATGAAAAGGACAAAGAGTACGACAACTGACAAACTGATAACTATTTGGTTATCAACTGGATGACCAACAGTGTTGAGGCTCATATTGCCTCAAATCTTCTTTACAAAAATACGGCCAAGGAAATGTGAGAGGATCTCGAGCAAACATACTCCCAAAAGAAGACGAAGTCACGCCTTGCAGATATTTACAGGCGAATCTGGTCGGCATCTCAGGGTGATTCCACCCTCATCGAGTACTACATGCATCTATCCAGTCTGTATGAGGAGCTTGCAATATTCCAGCCCTCATGTTGCACCAAACAGATACAAGAGCGTTCTGACTGGCAGGTATACCGCTTCCTTGATGGCCTGCATTCTAGGTACCATGCAGCGAAGGAGCAGTTTCTTATATCAGACACACTGCCAACAATGAAGGCCATCTTTGACCGGCTTGAGGAGCTCGAGACATCCGTTTCCCGACCTCCTGTCTTACCTTTAACAGAGAACTTTGCACACATTGCCTCATCTGGGCGAGGAGGCAGATACGGCTTGCGAGGAGGACGCGGTCGCGATCCAAGTCGTGGCCGTGGACGGGAATCTGGACGAGGCTGTGACTTTGGCCGTGGTCGTGGGCGAGACTCTACTGCCCCATGCACTCACTGTGGTAGGTGGAACCACCCGGCTGAATGATGCTGGCAGAAGTTTGGTGTACCTTCTTATCACGCCAATAATGCTTATGAGGATGCCTATGATGTAGAAGAAGCATCGCCTACCTCCAGTGGCAAGACTGTTCATCTTAATGATGCAGATTACTCCAGCCTAATGCAGATCCTTCAGACTCCAGGGCCTACCACCACTAGTAACACTACAACTGTTGCTCTGGCCACTCCTTCAGGTACCATAGCCAACTCTGCTATCACTTCTACTCCAGCTTGGATTATTGATTCCGGCGCCTCTACTCATCTCACTGGAGAAGGTAGTCTGCTCACCTCTTCCATACCATCTACCTCTGTGAAGTCAGTTCGAGTCGCTAATAGGACTCAATCACAGATTACTAGTGTCGGAACTATGGAATTCTCTTCCAAACTCCGACTTTCGGGGGTTCACTGTGCCCCTGATTTTCCTCTTAGCTTGTTGTCAGTTCACAAGCTTTGTTGAGCTTCATTGTCGTGTGATATTTGATGAATCTTGTTGTTATTTTCAGGATATTCGGACGAGGCAGATTTTTGGTGGGGCTCATGAGAAGAATGGCCTATATTACCTTGACATACCCTCAAACTCCAATTTTGTTGGTGCTGCATCTATCTCTGAAGATCCGCTCCTACGGCATAGATACCTTGGACATCTGATGCAAAACGATTTCGGACGCGGCGAATAATAATTTATTTGACGGTGGATTTTGGTGGTAGAAGAAAGAGAGGGTTTGAGAAGAAGAAAAACTTGTCGGTAACGAGGGGTTGAAGAAGAAGAACGCGAAGACCACGGAGGGAGAAGGGAGAGAGAGAGGGATAATGAGATAAACTCAATTTTGATTCATACTTGACTGAATAAAACATTGGACTACCATCTCTTTATATAGGAGAGATGGGGTTACAAAAATAGTAAATTAATTTAAATTGACAACCGACTTGCCTAAATTGACTCTAACTAATTAATTGACCCACTTTCAAATTAAAATATACGAAATAAACGTTGAGCTCACAGGCGATCTCAATTATTTAATTAGACAATTACGACAACCTAAAAACGTAAATAAAATTGACTACTAATAAATTAAATAAATTTGGCCCTATAATTTGAGATCACGCTGCATCAACTCTCCTCCGCTTTAAAAATTCGTCTCCTGACGAATTGCTGGAACTGCAGGATTGGAGGATGAATCGGCGGCCTAATTTGTCTTCTGGAAGAACATGTGGGGCGCGAACGGCGGAGTCCATACGCGGACATGGATGATGCGACCGTCGTGGTTGAAGAACATGTGCGGCGCGGACGGCGGCGTTTCCTCGATTGTGGTCTCCTTCTTGTGATGCCCAAAAAATGGATGCGGCATGGAGAATATGACCTTTGGAGAATCCATAGTGAAGCAATAGCACAAGGAGAGGAAAAGAGGAGATGTGGCTAAGGAATGAAGCCACGGGGTCCTTTTATAAGGGAAGCCCAAGGCCCTAGTCCTATTGGGATAAGGAGGATCCCCAAATCTCTGATTTCCAGCCTCTTTTTTTAAATATTTTGGCCGCCAGGGGTGTGGGTGCAATTTTTGCACCCCTTCAATCTTCTTGGCTTTGTCCTTTCTGTAAATAGAGGTTTTAGGGAATTTATTTTTACAATTTTCCCAATTGGTTTTCCAATCCCTTAATCTCAGGGATTTGGTTCCCTTCAAGTTCGACCTCTTGGTTAGGGCACAGAGCCACTGCTGCTTCTTATGCGCACGGGGTCGGCGATCCAGCAAGGGCGGCGCGGTTGCATTGGGCCAGCCTGGGCGGAGGGCGCGCGGCGCCCGTGGGTGCACGCGGGGGTGGGAAGGCGGTGTGCGCGTCGAGGAGGGGCGCGTGGTGGAGCGGCTGGCGACCGCCAGCGGCCCGGTGGTGGGCGCGAGCCAGGGGCCTGATTGAAGAGGGGGCGGCGATCTCGGGGCGAGGGGCTGGTGAGCGCGACGCGCGGTGCGGAGAAGGGGGGGGGCTCGCTGGGTTTCTGGGCGAGGCGCAGGGGGGGGGCGGAGGGGAACTGGGGTGATGGCGAGGGAGGGGTTGTGGGGTACGGGTGTGGGGGATGGTGCTGCGGGTGGGGGTGGCGGCAGCAGGGGTGGGGGTGTGGGGAAGTATCGGAGGAGGAGGGGAGGGCTGGGGAGAGGGCTGATGCGCGGGGAAAGGGGATTGGCGAGGGGGGAGGCGTGGGCGGCAGGGGGGTGGCGCGGGTCTGTGGTAGGGTTGACAGGGCCAGAGGGGCCGCGGGGGCGATGGGGAATCGAGTCGGGCCTGTTAGGGGGGAAACGACGGCTGCGAGGGCTGGGGAGGGTAAGGGCGTTACCTGGGAGGGCTGGGGTGGTGCCGGGATGGTTGGAGGGGGCAGCGGAGACGATTCCGATGACGGATTCAGATCTGGATTCTCCAGGACAGCAGCCGTTCCGTCGTTGGCGGCGTGATTTTCATCTTCAAGATCGGTGTTGTTGATTGGCATCGTCGGAGGCTTCGAATGTGCGACGCGCATAGCTTCGGATTCAGCAATCATCTCTCGATATATGGCCAGGAATTCTTGACATTTTGCCCGGAAGACTTCGTCGGCTCGCCGTGTTTGCTCGGATGATCGATGATGCCGGTGCAAGCGCCTGGATGGATCGTTAGGTCGTGAGGACGACCTAAATGCCATGCTCTGACACCAATTGATGCAAAACGATTTCGGACGCGGCGAATAATAATTTATTTGACGGTGGATTTTGGTGGTAGAAGAAAGAGAGGGTTTGAGAAGAAGAAAAACTCGTCGGTAACGAGGGGTTGAAGAAGAAGAACGCGAAGACCGCGGAGGGAGAAGGGAGAGAGAGAGGGATAATGAGATAAACTCAATTTTGATTCATACTTGACTGAATAAAACATTGGACTACCATCTCTTTATATAGGAGAGAAGGAGTTACAAAAATAGTAAATTAATTTATATTGACAACCGACTTGCCTAAACTGACTCTAACTAATTAATTGACCAACTTTCAAATTAAAATTTACAAAATAAACGTTGAGCTCACAGGCGATCTCAATTATTTAATTAGACAATTACGACAACCTAAAAACGTAAATAAAATTGACTACTAATAAATTAAATAAATTTGGCCCTATAATTTGAGATCACGTTGCATCAACATCCCTCTGCCAAGGCCATCTCCATGATGTTTCCTGAACTCTCTGCTCTGAAGCCCTTTCAGTGCGAGGCATGTGAGTTCGGGAAACACCATAGAACTTCGTTTCCTGTTCGTACTGAGTCTCGTAGTACTGTTGCTTTTCATCTTGTTCACTGTGATGTTTGGGGACCTTGTCCGATCCGCACATTAAGTGGTCATCGCTACTTTATAGTTTTCGTTGATGATTATAGTCGATCTTCTTGGGTCTATCTAATAAAGGAGCATTCGGAGATTAATCGGATTGTCAGAACTTTCTTTCAATATGTTAAAACTTACTTTTCTAGCATTGTTAAGATCATTCGTACCGACAATGCTCTTGAGTTAACCCAACATGACTTGACCCCTTTCTTTGCATCCCAAGGAACTGTTCACCAAACATCATGTCCATATACATCACAACAAAATGGTATAGCTGAGAGGAAACTCCGACACTTGCTAAATGTTGCCAGATCTCTTCTTAGTCAAATGAGTGTTCCTAAACAATATTGGGGAGATGCTATACTTACTGCAGTGTATCTCATCAACCGTGTTCCTTCATCAGTTCTCAAAGGGGCAACTCCATTTTCCTTACTTTATCCTACCGAGTCTCCTTTTCCCATACCTCTGCGAATTTTTGGTTGTATTTCCTTTGTTCATAACTTTCATGCAGCTGACAAATTATCCTCTCGTGCCATCAAATGCGTCTTTCTTGGGTACTCTCGTACCCAGAAAGGCTATCGTTGCTATGATCATGTTGGACGTCGATACTATGCATCTGCTGATGTCACTTTTTTTGAGCAAACAAGTTATTTCACACAGACAATATGTGACATTCCTCTGGACCTCCCTCCTCCACCAATCGTTTATACTCGCCAGCGTACCTCTATACCTCCTACACCAGTGTCTGTACCTTTGCATGTCCCTTTTATGCAGGATGATATGACCACTTCAAGTGCTCCCACCACTGTTGTCCCGGATGTACCTGGGGAATTTCCTATAGCTCTACGTAAACAAAAAAGGAAATGTACGTATCACCCCATGTCACATTTTACTTCTACAGATGGTTTATCTAGCTGTGGCAAGAGATTTGCAGATGCTCTTAATGCTATTATCGTTCCAAGAGATCATTTCAGTGCAATGCAAGATCAAGGTTGGCGACAGGCCATGGATGAGGAGATGGATGCACTTACCTCCCGGGGTACGTGGGATCTTGTGTCGTGCCCCCCGGGAGTTCGATGGGTCTTCACGACCAAACAGTCGCCTGATGGTTCTATTGACAGGTTGAAAGCCAGACTTGTTGCAAAAGGTTTTACACAAACCTTTGTAGTTGATTATTTTGAGACATTCTCGCCTGTTGCCAGAATGGGGTCGATACGTACCATTCTTTCTGTTGCTGCCAACAAGGCTTGGCCCATTTATCAACTTGATGTGAAGAATGCCTTTCTTTATGGTGAACTTGAGGAGGAGGTCTACATGATGCAACCGTCGGGGTATGTAGTCGAGGGGGAGCATGTATGTCGACTACGAAAGGCCATTTATGGCCTGAAGCAGAGCTCAAGGGCATGGTTTGACAGGATCACTACGGAGATCAACACACTTGGTTTTCAGATGACAACATCTGACTACTCTGTCTTTGTTAGACGACGGTCTACTGGCACGATCATCCTTGCTGTTTATGTTGATGATATGGTTATCACAGGAGATGATGTAGATGGTATTCAGGAGACCAAGGCCTTCCTCCAGAAGGTCTTTGTCACGAAAGATCTCGGCCAACTTCGTTATTTTCTTGGCATCGAAGTAATACGCACTACAGAGGGACTCTGTCTTTCACAGAGAAAGTATTGCCTCGATATTCTGACTGGCAGGACTTCTTGGATACAAGCCATCTGGCATCCCTGCAGAAGTGAGAAAATATTTAGCATCTACTGCTCCAGCATTTGAGGATGCAACACGATACAGAAGCTTAGTAGGAAAATTACTCTATCTCACTGCTACTAGGCCAGATATATCATATGTTGTGAGCAGAGCCAGTTAATATATGGAGAAGCCTCTTTACAGTCACTGGAAGGATGTTCTTTTGATCCTTCGATATTTGAAGGAATCTCCCGGACGTGGACTTTTCTATGGGGTGAATGGACACACTAATATCTCCGCCTATACAGATTCTGACTATGCTAGCTCTCATGAGGACCGCTGATCCACTACAGGTTACGCCATGTTTGTTGGGGATAACCTTGTCACTTGGCGAAGCAAGAAGCAGACAGTGGTATCCATATCTAGTGCGGAAGCAGAATACAGGGCAATGGCTCAGGCCACATGTGAAATCACATGGCTTATTTCTTTCCTAACAGAACTTGGCATGTCAGTCGCCACTCCTGTACCCTTATACTGCGACAACAAGTCTGCCACATACATCGCCACCAATCCAGTTTTCCCTGAGAGGACAAGACACATTGAAGTTGATTGCCATTTTATTCGTGATGTAGTACGAGAAGGACGAATCAGCACTCCACACATCTCCACTGAACTTCAACTTGCAGACATCCTCACAAAGGCTCTTCCAAGGAAGCGCCTAATGTACATAGTATCCAAGTTGGGCATGATCAACAGATATGCTCCAACTTGAGGGGGAGTGTTAGAATTATTATATTACAATTATATTTGTAACCTTTCGGGTTCCGTAACCCTTAACCCTTCGGGTTCCGTAACATTTAACTCTTCGGATTCCATAACCCTTCTGGGGTATTTATGTATTTTTACTCTTGTACACTCTAGGGTTTTCTATCTACATAAGAGACCCTAGCCCTATGGAATAGACATCCCATTCTGTCTCTCTTCTCCGCACTTACTTTTTCTGATATTACTAAATAACTATGTAGGCCAAGCAACGCCGTCCTCACCAAAAATCTTCCAAACATCTTAGTAATATTATTTGGCTCCCGCTATCCTTTGAATTCATTGATAACAATCACGATTCGGGTGGGTTCCGAACTTGCGAACTCCTGGTGGCTAAACTCCATAGTAACATTCTCATTGAAAAGCACACAAAAATAATTCTCATGACTTTATATCATCAGTAGCCCTCTGGTATTTTTTCATCAATTAACTTGCGGAGATCATCCGTCGCTCTATTCCCTAGCCTTATGTAGCTTGAAAATATTTGTTGCACCTTGTTTTGAATCAAGTTTCACATACATATGCTCCTAAGCTTTATATTTTTTCATTAACTGTCATCTTATGCGGATGCAAACAATATGTTCCAAAGCATGCAAAACATGTTCTTTTTTATGATTTTTCAAGATATCAACAGGGGATGTGCACAATTGAACCTATCCTGCACACGGATATTCTGTTCTCTAGTTCCATGAAGTTGCTTGATACCTATCATGCATGGAGCTATGTTGTTCTTTAAATCCGTTCTGCGTTATCTACTTACTCCGACATCAAATCAAAACATTCACCTCCACAGTTGCCCTTTTAAGACTCATCAGAGAGTACATGCCCCTTCCAATATCAATTTTTTTGAGTCAATATCAATGCCCCTTCCAATATCAATGTTTATATTAACGATCAAGAAAGGCACATACACCACGATCACATGTAACATATTATGAATGAAATTGCCCTGCTAGTTTCCTGAAGACTTAGTCCAGATTCAGAGCCTGTTTCCAACTTTATCAGTGTTTAATGTGCCTCCAAGACCATAACTAGGCCTCTGCTGGCTATCTGAGCTAGAGGACATTATAACACTATGACAAAAATGATGCCTTCCCGGTGACTAAAGGCCTCGCCAATAGAAAGTATGAAATATAAGACACTACGACATTTTTTCTCTCATGAAAAAGGACCGATCTATGAATATCAACCAATTTAAAGATGCCTTATCAAAGAGGATCGCAGAGGGAGTCTGCTCCATAAACCAATTTCATGTAGATTAAACAAAAAAAAGATGTCATAAAATTCTAGTAAAGATAAAATAGTTTCTATAAAAAAGATATTCCAAAAGCACAGAGCAATGCTTCAAATTCTATACCTGTACAGATGAATTTCTTTTTAGAAGACAAAGGACTACTTTATGAGACTAGTCATCGAAAAACTCATTAGCATAAGTAACATAGTACAAAGTTTGCAATAGAGAAAATTATATTAACATGTGGATCCACCCATGGAGACTACAAACCAATCACAGTATTAATGGCATTTTTAATGTGTCGTCTTTTCTCGTAAACAGGTAGTGTTTCTCAGCAACCAAAGGACCCACGAACACTACCAAAGGATAGGTTAGGTCAACAGTCTGTGAGGGCAGAGGTGCTTTAAAGTAGAAGCATCCTTTCCTTCACAAAAAAATCAACTATAGATGAACATAGACATTCAACTCGATCGTGCCAGTATATCAAGGTAAGAGATAAATGATGGAGTGAATAGAAAGAAAGACTGAAAGAAAAGCCAAATAACCTCTCATTTTTCTCAAGGAACCATCTGTGCCATGTTCTTTTTTATTTGGGTACCAAAATAGGATTCTTGAAAAGCATTTCAGGGTCACAAATTCTTTAATTAGCGTGCATTCTCTAGTAAATACAATAGGAACATATAAAAGTTCCACCACTTCTCATTTGGCAGGTGGCTACCCACTAAAGTTGGTCCACCACTTTTCTTTTTCGAAAAAAGTTCCGTATTTATGTACTTTAAATCTATAGGTGAGATTGTAAGTATCAATGCGTACTTGAATGGCATATTGATCATAGTAGAGGAACATACTCAACCTGCCTAGCTCTATGATCATGACTTGATGTAATATTGGGCTTAGATTGATTATGGGAACATTATCCCTATTGTCCTGAGACATCTCACACAAAGCTTGCAAAGGTCAGCAGTTTGTTGGTATTCGGTATGTTGTGTCATTGATTAAGGATTAATCAACGGTCGGGTAACAAGTCAGTAATGTGTTTTTTTAATTATTTCAAATATATAATTCATTCTATACATATATTCTTATACATCTACGTAGATTTGGACATTTTCAATTTTATCATCATGATGAAATAAAAGAATCGATTGAATTCAAATCAAATATTAAACATTTTAGATTTAATTTACTTTTAAAAAATCAGAAAAATACATAAATGACTTTTGAAGAAAAGTCGGTTGACTAAGCTGACTCATCAGACTGATTAATCGAACAACGGAGTATTGACTGACTAATCTCTATTCGGTCAACTGCCCCACCTACCTTAAGGTTAGACCAACTAATCGGTATGAGGAGTTGAGAGATTGGAATAGAGAAATGCAAATTAAATGTACTTATAATGGTGTTCAATTATCAGAAAAAGAATTTCCCAAGAATTGTTTAACAGGCAGTATTCAGATAAAAATTATATTTCCTTTCTCTATGAAACTTTGGCAAGTGTCTAAGGTAAGATCACATCATAGAGATAAAAAAGAAGAAAAAGATAATTTTTGTTTTTTAACAATTTAGGGAACAGAAGTAGAAGTACCATTTGGTTCTCCGCGAAAACAGTCTTCTTTTTTTAACCCATTTTTAATAAATTCAAATATATAAGTGAAAAAGGAAATTTTTCTAGTTCTAAAAGTTTTTTAAAAAAATAAAATGGTTTATAAGAGCCTTAAAAGAAAAAGAAAATGGATTCAAAAAATAGTTCTAGTTAACTAGCAACTCATCAAAGTTTGAGCATTACAACCAAGAAATCAAATGCTCATTTCCACCTACATCCATTTCATAAATTGGCAAAAGTAGGAATGGACAACATCGCATCCCCACTAGGGCCACTACTATATATTGAGATATTTGTATCTCTTATTATTATGTATTCCTCATTTCTATTTTATTTATGTACATCTCATGTAATTAATGCAGGGCTTTTCTCCTATATAAGACAGCCTTAGGGTCTCTTCAATAGTAAGCAATTCTTTCCTCCAACATAGTATCGGAGCAACGATCCTAGACTGGGGTTCCATATCCCATCAACCCTAACACTACATGCCCCCCTCCCACGTGCTGCCAAGCCCTTCCTACGTTGCCCCAACGCTGGCAGCCCTCCACCCCCCCCCCACCCCCCCAACCCCCACCGTTGCTAACCAAAGCCGTTGCCGCCCAGAGGGCCCTTCCCCACTGCCCAGCACGACAGGCGGCCTCCCACCGGCCGCCGCAAGCTGCTGACTGACCCCTCCTTCAGCCGGTTCTCTCTACTTTATGACCTTGTTGCCCCTCTTTGATGGGTCGTTTCACATACCCCGGGTTGTAGTTTGACCGTTTCTACAGGCCTATGAGGTCTGATTTTGTTCGATTTTCGTGATTTTCAACATATAAATCGCGTTCCGACCCTAGACTTCGAGGATGGTTGTATGACTCTACAAGTACAACCAATCCTCCATATGATTGTGCAGACTCGCTTAGAATAGTCTACTCCTCAGTTTGTTTCGAACTGTCGGCGTTCCTTTACTATGTCAGAGGACAAGGGTGACATTTTTTCATCATTTGACGCCTTTAACGGCCCGACTCCCATCGTAAAGATGGATGGGACCAACTACCAGTTGTGGTCCATGCAGTTTCACACCCTTATGCAGTGCCATAACGAGGAACACATTCTGACAGATTCAGAACCGACAGACAAGACGGGAGCTAATGCTTCTTGGAAGCAAGATGATGCCTGTTCTCGGATTTGGCTCTCCGGGACACTCACCACGGAGATTGCCGACGATATTGTTAATAAACCCACGTGAAGGCTATGTGGGACATATTAGCAGACACATATGGGCAGGCCAAGAATGAGAGCAAGATTCTACAATTGCAATATGATATTTTTTCGACCAAGCAAAATGGTCAAACTTTTCATGCCCACTTCTCGCATCTTAGAGGCATGTTTGAGCGTTTGTATAATTTTATGCCTATTATTACCAGCACTGAGAAGCAACAGTTATATCGGAATGCTACTATGACAAGTCTTTTTGTCATCTCTTAACTTTGAGTATGATGCAGCATGTACTCAACTACTTACTAGAGAGACGATACCTTCAATGGAGGAGGTATACAAGAGGTTGAGCAGGATCACTACTTCATCTACTACCATAGTCCAGACTCCCTCTGTTATGGTAGCTTCTCGTGGCAGAGGGGGCACTTCACAGTTTTGCAAACGCAGACAGCGTGGCCCATCCTCGCATTGCCACTGTCCAGGTCATTCGGAGGAGACATGCTATCTGAAGCATGGATATCATGCGGTTGCCTGTGTTGCTAAGAAAATAGAGCCTATTTCAGCTCTTGCTCATGATACACGGTTTGATGATATTGTTTCCAAATTGAGAGAGATGATGACTACTCCTACTACTTCATATGCAGGTTCTTCAGATGTTGCAGCTTCTGCCACCTGCCAGAGCTTCCTCGAGTTCGTCAGGTAATGCTTATGCACTTACCAATTGTAGCAGTTCAGATTTGACTGATTGGATTATAGACTCTGGAGCATCTCTTCATATGTGTGGCGATCGAGCATAATTCAGTTCTTACAGGTCTATCCTTCCTGGTAGATCTGTGGTGATTGCTAATGGGGCTCATCTACCCATTTTTGGTCAAGGGAGATCAAGGGAGCATTTCAGATGAATCTTTTGTCTATTAGCTAGATTACAAAAGATTTACATTGTCGTGCCATATTTGATCCATCTTCTCTTGTGTTTCAGGACGTACTCACGGGTAGGGTGATTAGATGTGGTTGTGAACAGAGAGGACTTTACAGGCTTGTCCAACCTCCGTTTGATGGAGTTGCTACCATTCCTTCTAGATCTATTTCTCCTTTCACGTGACATCTTCGATTTGGACACCTTCCTCTACAGAAGTTGTGTCATGTTCTCCCTCAAATCTCTATTTGTACTACCTTTGAGTGTGAGGCATGTCAGCTTCGGAAGCACCATCGTTCTTCTTTTACGAGTAGTCAAAGTCGTCACAGTAGTCAGTCGTTTGAGCTGTATCATTTCGACATATGGGGTCTTAATAGTGTTCCCGATCATCAGGGACATCGGTCCAATATGGTTGATGTGGATGATTTTTTGAGATTATCTTGGGTGTTCCTGTTAAAAAATAATTCTAAAGCAGGTCCTGTCATTAAATCTTTTCTTATTGAAGTAAAGAATATCTTTTCTGCTAATGTGATGTTTATTAATACTGATATTGTCTTGGAGTTTTCCACTTTACAACTATTTGATTTTCTTATAGGTATTGTTCATCAGACTTCTTGTGCTTATACTTCACAGCAGAATGGTGTTGCTGAAAGCAAACACCATCATCTTCTGGATGTCACGAGGACTCTTTTCATTCAGAGTCAAGCTTCTCATTCGTTCCGAGATGCTGTTCCCACTGCTTGCTACTTGATGAACCGCATGCCTTCCACTCTCCTTGGAGAAAAGGTTCCTTTCTTGATTGTATTTCCCGAGAAGGACCTATTCTCCCTTACTCCCACGATGTTTGGGTATGTGGCATTTGTCCACAATTTTGCTCATGGTCGCGATAAGCTCTCTCCTAAAACTGTCAAATGTGTGTTTGTTGGCTATTCTCGTACCCAAAAAGGGTATAGATTTTTTTATCCTGTGGGGAGAAAGTATATGTTAGTGCTATGTCACATCTTTTGAGTCTATGTATTTTTCTCCTACAGGTGACAGGTTGTCTAATGTTGATTCTGGTGAGGGCACTTTTGTTCCTCCACCTCTGTTATCTACACCAGTTACACCTCATGTTGAGTCCCAGTCATCTCCACCACATCCATCTCCGTCTGCCCTGACACAGTTCCTACCACGGTTTTACATCCGCAGGCCCTCTACTTGTCCCTCTGCTCATGCACCTTCCCCGTCATCCAGCACGCCTCAGGTATGTAATGAACACATTGTTTCTACTGATGGCACTGGATATTTGTGTGTCCATAGGATATTGTACAGGAGGAGTTGATACCAGAGAACAGAGAGGTTGATGATGTTGATGTACCTATTGCCTTGAGGAAGTCGCTTCGTAATTGTGCTACTTATCCTCTGGCCGTACATGTCCCATTGGACCACCTTTCAGAGGAGTACAGAAGGTTTGTTTTGGGACTTTCTGTTTTTACTATCCCGCGAACATATCAGAAGGCCATACAGGATAGCAGTTAGCGACTTGCTATGGAGGAGATGGCTGCTTTGCAGTCTCGTAATACCTGGAGCGTTGTTTCTACTCCTTTAGGTGCATTTGTTGTGAGGTGCAAATGGATCTTTACAGTAAAGCAACGGGCAAATGGCAGTGTGGATTTCTACAAGGCAAGACTTGTAGCACGAAAGTTCACCCAGACTTATGAGGTGGACTATCAAGATATCTTCTCTCCGATGGCCAGGCATTCGACATTACGCATTCTTCTATCAGTTGTTGTTTCACGGGACTGGTCTCTTTACCAACTTGATGTGAAGAATGCATTTCTATATGGTGATCTACAGGAGGAGGTATATATGCAGCAGCCACCAGGGTTTACAGCTGAGGGGGAGTCTCAGAAGGTGTGTAGACTCTACAAGGCAATTTACGACCTGAAGCAGAGTCCAAGAGCTTGGTACCAGAAGCTCTCAGAGTTGATAGGGTAACAGGGGTTTGCGCGGCCGACTGCAGATCACACGCTTTTTGTTCAGAGGACGCGCAGAGGTATTGTTTCTATTCTTATCTATGTTGATGATATTTATTGTCACGGGTGATGATGAGCATGGCATTCAGGCTGCCAAGGAGTTCCTAGGTCAGCAGTTTGTGACTAAGGACCTTAGCAATCTTCGATACTTCTTTGGATTAGAGTTCGCTAAGAATCAGTGTGGATTGTGATGACCCAAAGGAAGTTTGTAGCTGATCTTCTATTAAAGACATGTATGACAGGGTACAAGCCTGCTACTACCTCTATGGATCCGAGTATGAGATTATATGATGATGACACTGAGGAGGTAGATAAGAGGAGATACGGAGAGCTTGTTGGGAAGCTCTTATATGCTACCATCACCAGGCCAGACATATCTTTTGTTGTGAGCAAAGTGAGCCAGTTTATGGAGCATCCAAGGAAGATACATATGGATGTGATCTATATGATTTTAAGATATTTGAAGACTTCACCTGGTACCTGTCTTATATTTAGCAATGCTACGTCTTTTGAGGTGACAGATTATGCAGATGCAGATTATGCAAGATGCCCTAGAGACAGGAAGTCTACTTCTGGCTTTGCTATTTTTGTTGGGAGCTCTCTCGTGTCATGGAAAAGCAAGAAGCAGATAGTGGTTGCTAGATCCAGTGCAGAATCTGAGTATAGGGCCATGGCACAGGGGAGCAAAGAGATGGTGTGAGTTAGATCAATCTTGACTTATCTTGTCGTTGAGGTTCCTCTTCCCATGGAGCTTTTATGTGATAATCAAGCAGCTCTATTTATTACCAATAATCCTGCATTTCATAAATGGACCAAGCATATAGAGGTGGATTGTCACTATACCATAGACATGATCCAAAAGGGTCTCATATCCACCTCACATATTTCTACTGGAGATCAGATAGCTAATATTTTCACCAAGGCCCTTACTAAGGGACCGTTTCAGAAGTGTTGCATGATAGACATATATGCTCCAACTTGAGGGGGAGTGTTGAGATATTTGTATTTTTTATTATTATTTATTCCTCGTTTCTATTTTTTTATGTAGCTCTCATGTAATTAACCCAGGGCTTTTCTCCTGTATAAGAGATCCCTAGGATCTCTTCGATAGTAAGCAATTCTTTCCTCCAACACTATACAACACAGGCTTCTTGTAGAGATCACCTCCTCACATAATCAAAAGACCTTCATAACAGTCCTAGTCATTCTCAATAGTCAAACATGTATCTGCACCTTGGCATAGGAATCAGCAGTAAGTTTCATCTTTCACTTGTATGGTAATATATTTACTTCATGCTGCACAATGATACATGTTTTACATTGACGACAGTCTGATATTTAATGTTACATTTTTCAAATAAAAATAAGCTGATTCAAGGAGAAAGAAAGATTCAGGCCACAATATTTCTTCTGAAAAGATGTTTGATATATAGCCCAAAATCATATTGTTATCTTGTAGGTATATTTTATTCTATTAACATGTTGCAATTTTTATATTATTTTTGAAAGGTTAATGTTAAGAGGTGACTTTTAGATTAATGGGTTCTTTTATTTATTTGTTACTAAATATGGTGAATGAAATAATGTTTTAATTAGATTTTGGCTTTCATCCCTCATAAATTTGGTTTTCTCCTCTTCTACTCAGTCTCAATTCTCAACCATGTTTCTTCTTCTCCCTCATGTGACTTTATGTGCTCCTCTCCTAACTCCCCACACCTTCTTGCGTTCTCTTTACAAATTACCTCTGCAACTAAGAATGTGTCTCTTCTCCACAGAAAATCCAACCTGTGTCACTATTACAGTCGTTGTGACCGTAGCATCACATTATACAATGACCGTAGCCCACAGAAACTATTGTATAAGTGAAGGTTAAAGGCCAAGCGCCAAACTACAGCACATAGTGGGGCTACAATATTATACCTCCAAGTATGGAACGGTAGCATCACATTAATCAATTCAGTTTCCTTAAGACAATAAAGCTGGAATCAACATCCAAAACACATGGATTCAGCATGCTGCTATGTATCACATCTAGGTAAAATTCCCTCAAATAATCTGTTTTTCTTGCACATTGCAATCTGTGTGAATTTCACACAGAAGCATTATCCCCGATATGACTCATTAGGCAGTACATTTTTGTAGGTGCATACACAATTCTTTGACAATAAGCATCCCAACAGTTAGCAACTTAGTGTTGTCAATGAAACTTGCATAGAATTAAAATAATTTGTGGTAATGAATAAACGGCATTAGACCTGAGTCATTTAGATGTTAGTTGCGTGAAAATCCTCCTTTGTATCTTATCCATATTACCTTCTACTTCTGCTAAGCGAAGAGATGATGGAATGACCACAGCATAGTGTTTATACTGTTTGATCGTTGTCATTTATAATTTCCTCGGAAGAGACCTTAAAATTATAAAATAATGAAAAAACTTTCAGAAATTTATGAATCACCTTATTAGCTCTTTGGCCTCATCTTCATTAGCAAAACAAAGATCAATATGACCAGCTTCAAGAAGAGCTAAGAGAGGAGATCTATAATTACGAACCATCTGCAAAGAATTTGTAGATTATTTTCTGTATAAGAATAGGACGGCAATTTCAAATTACTAGCATCTGAACTCCTAAACCTCAAAACTGGCCAAATCCATAGATATGTGTAGCCCTTCTTCTTTCGCAATCCTTATTGCAGCTTGTATGCATTCCAAATTTAAATAGGCATATCTCATTAGCAGCCACTGAAAAGAATCAGATCAACAATAAAAATTCTTGACCAAAACTTCTACTTGAATGCCGTAGGCATGGCTTCTTACTCTAGAGCCACCAAAATCGTCTTGTCCTAGCTCACTAGCCTAGAAAAGATCATGATTAGTGAGAATATCGTCAATATTGATATGCAGGAAACAGGACTACTCTTCCAATACCTGAATCTTTGCAACACTTGAAAGGCATGGCCTCATAGTCCGGTTACCGTCATCGTCAACCAAGCATGCACACTAAAAGCCAACCAAGACAATTAGAACATGGTAAATTTGGCATTCATTAACTACATATTGGAAGTTCAGCATTACCTGTCCAGTGGGTCCTGTCTTCACCCTCAGCCTGGAAAGATCAAGCCCACTTTGACTTGTGACGCGAACGAAAAATTGGCCATTTTCATCATCACCACATGCACCAATAATGCCACAAGAGATTCCAAATCCAACCGAAAGACCCCGGACTGTATTAACTATGCTACCACCAGCTATACTCTTTACTGGGCACACTTCATCACGGGAAGGGAGTATAGAGGTTTTAACTTGATAGAGTATATGCTCAACATCCTCCATGGCAACCTGCTAAAATACATTCAGCACAAAATAAGTATCAGCAGTAAAAAAAACATCCACCAACTCCGTCTAAAGCTTATTAAAGAACTACAGATCCCAACCACTTGCATCATTGTCCTTATTCTCTCAAATTGGTTTTCAAAAAATAAAGGCAAACCAAGTTGCCTAGCTCTCTATTAAAGCAGATACATGAACCAAAATAGGACTAAGGGATACATTGCAAAAAGGATGTTAAATTGGTCGTTTGTCAAGCAAACAAAGGATAAAATGATTAAATCACTATCCAAGGAAGAATATAAGATTTCATTGTGACTGTATAAACAACTTGGTTAAAAATTGGAGGTCACAACCATATAAAAAAGTAGCTCAACTGATCTTGACACCTGACTTTAGTAGGAAAGACCCATGTCCCAGTCTCATGTATGCATCCGGAGACCATTCTTTTGTTACTGCCTTCTGAAAAGGCAACTTTGGATTTAGGAAAAACATTCGTTCTCAAGAGAAATATTTTAAGAGCTACTGATCAAAGCCACCTGCTTTGGTTTTAAATCAAAGTCGTCTTTTCAAAATGTGGTTCACCTATGGTACATAGCGACAAAAAATCGGGGATGCATACCACGAATTTTGCTTTCCAACCGCGGAGGTACCTAAAATTTTTCCTCCTAGTGTGTCGTCGTCTCTGTTAGTACGTCAATTTCTCATTCAATCTCATCCGCACTATTCACAACCAAAATTTTAGTACTCCAAATTTCGAAGCGATCGATATACTAGGACGGTTTTTCTACCATTGCCTCAAGCCGCTGCGACATTAGACGTGTTCTACTCCGGCTCTTACGGGTTAGACAACGAAGGGATAAATAGACTAACTTGAATGTAAAGAGAAGTGGGAGGGAACAGAGAGGGAGGAGACCGGCATGGAGCCACCGCGGTCGCCGGGAATGGTGTGGAGGAGGGACCAATCAACTCTGGCCACGTGGTCCACCAGGGCCGAAGGCTGCAACCCCACCACCACCGGAGGATGATGGTGGTGACGCCTGTGGTGTTGGTGTTGGCCGTGATGATGGTTCCCTTCCGCTCCCATGTCCTGGACGGAGATGGTACAGAACGGGGCCGAGGAGGATAACACTAATATCCCGACTCCGCTCCGGTGGCCACGCCCTTCATTTTATAATGACTGGAGGAGTGGGGGACTGAAGACGGTGTGGTCTGTTTCTACTATTCCTTTTAGGGTAATTTACGTCTAAGTCCTTCGTATATTAATCAATTCAGTGAGGGAGGTCTTCACCTCTAAAATGTAACTGGGTAGGAGTATAAAAAATTCTCAAGTTCGATACTCGATCAGATTCGATGCTTAAAGTTCGATTTAGATCCAATTCGAAATTAAATGAACCGAATCTGGATACAAGTTTAAGCTCGATTAAATAAACGGACCAAACTTAAAAATCATATGTTTGCTTAAGTTCTATCCGTTAAAAGCTTGATAAACACAAATATATATAGGGATTTTATCACTTGTGCCCCTCCGAGATATCGCAATATCAGTTATGCCCCTATCTTTTTGGTAATATCAGTTGTACCCCTCACTTCTTGCTCCGTCATCAGTTGTGCCCTTCCGTCAGATTGACCGTCAAAAAATTAAAATAACCATAGTTTATTCAAAACATGGTGTGGTTAAGAAGGGTATTATGGTCCATACATCTTCTTCATCTTCTTCCTCCTCCATTTGCTCTTCTTCCTTCTCTTCATAATTTCTCTCACTATTAAGTAAACTGAGGAGTTCATTTCGCAGAAAATCCAACACGCCTGACAGAACACCGTGAAACCTCGTCACGTTGATCCTCACATTCTGCTTCACCATATACTGATCTATGTACACGAACTTCCCCCTCCTGCCGATTTCAGTCGGATCCGCAATCACGGTGTGATTGATCGGGTAAAGATCGGCCAACGTGCTCTCCCCCGCTTCGATCTCGTAGTCCACGTAGTGGAGTCCCATCTGCACTGCCAGCCTGCCGTAGCACTCCCTCGTCCACTGCAACATCCGCCTCAAGGGCACCACCTGCACCACCACCGCCCCCTCTTGTAGGAATACCAGGAACACCATGTTGGTCAGCCCCGCGCCGTGCACCTCAGGGGGTGGGGGAGGTCGGGCTGGGAGGGGGGTGCGGGAGGTCGGGCGGAGGGGCGACAGGGAGTGGGGGAGGTTGAGGCGGAGGGGCGGCAGGAGTGGGGGAGGTCGGGGTGGAGGGGCGGTAGGGGTGGGGGAGGTCGGGGCAGCAGGGGGTGGGGGAGGTCGGGCTGGGAGGGGGTGCGGGGTTGGGCGGCGCGGGGCAGAGGGAGAGGTGCTCGGGCGGGGAGATAACCTTGGGGCGGAGGGGGAGGCGCCCGACCTGGAGGCTGGGGCGGAGGGGGAGGCACCCGACCTGGAGGCTAGGGCGGAGGGCGGTAGGGGGCGGCGCCCGGCCTGGAGGCTGGGGCGGCAGGGGGCAGGGGGCGGCGCCTGGCCTGGAGGCTGGGGCGGAGGGCAGCAAGGGGCGGCGCCGGGGAGGGGAAGGGAGCTCGGGGCGGAGCTGGACGGCACGGGGCAGGGGCGAGGGCGGAGAGGGAGGAGGAGGAGGTTGGAGGAGGAGGAAGAGGATGGGGAAGAGGAGGAAGAAGAAGAGGATGAGGAAGAGGGTACTACATAACCTTTTTTTAAAATTAATTCCGTTTATGTCCTTAAAGTTAACGTCCGTTTGCACTGTGGATGGACGGTCACTAACCCGAGGGGCACAAGTGATAAAATAGCAAGAAGTGAGGGGCACAACTGATATTACCAAAAAGATAGGGGCATAACTGATATTGCGATATCTCGGAGGGACACAAGTGATAAAATCCCATATATATACATACAAATCCTTATCGTCAAAAGTGGATTTTATTTGAGATAAGTGGATTTTTTCCTAGTATTAGTGTACTTTGTCTGAAGATAAGTGAATATGTACATGATAAACAGGTTTTATCTCAGTATAAACTATCCCAAAGTAAATACTCAGATCGAGATTACAACATCCATCATTTATGTATCTAGTATTTTTCCGTTCTTTATCCTCAAATCAACAAAACAAGAATAAACCTTAGTTGACACTTATTCCGACATTTTTCATTGTCATCATCTGAACGGATATAAAAATATATTATAATTATACTTTTTTTCAAAGAGATGAATCATTATTAATCTGGATTTTTCAAAAGACGAAGAAGAGTTGGATAACAAAAAAATTGAATGAGTGTTTATTCTAATTATAGACACACACACACATTTCCATTTCTTTTCTTTCACCACCTCTCATTAGAATATTCTAAAGTTCGATATTCGCTTAGGTTCGATTCGATTAAATAGATATTCGACTTAGATTTAGTTTGATAATAAATGAACCAAACTTGAACACACGTTTAGGCTTGATTAAGTGAAAGAACGAACTTAAAAAATGTAGGTTCGTTCAGGTTCGATCCATTTACACCCCTAAACGGGGGTATTCCCATCATTTTTCAAAAAGAAATTCAAGCTCACGAAATTGGTTTACTCATTTCCCTTCCCGCTTATGGAGAAATTAGAATATTCTTTGGGTTGCGTCCCTTTAAAAGCTCATGTCCATATGATTGTCAATGTGTATTTTACCATGAAAAATAGCATCTTCTCTACGATGATATCACCTCACTGGTGCTCTCTCGTTTCCAACATAGAGCCATTCTAGAGGACCTTGATAAAATATTATTGCATTCATTCTAAAAAAGAAGGTATCCGAATGTCTCGAGGATTACAAACCTATTCGGCTTAAACTCATTGTTATGAGACTCATACCAATCCTTCAAAAAATTATTATCCAAAACTAGAGTGCTTTCCTAAAAGAAAAAAATAACATAGAACATTGTTGCAACAAGGGAGATAATTCATTCAATATAGATCAAGAAGAGTAAAAATCACATATGTCACTCAATGGTTATGGAAAAGGCATTCAATTGGCTAGAGCTGAGGTTTGTCCTAAACTTACTTGATCTATTTAATGTTCTAGCACATGTCACTAATCTTGTTGCTTCTTGTATTTCATGTGCTTCCATATCAATCATAGTCAATAGGGATTGTACCAACTACTTCTAACTTATGAGAAGCGTTTGACAAGGATGCCATCTTTTTCCCTTTCTTTTTGTCCTTGTTTTCTGAGTTGTTGTCAAGGCAAATGGCTTCTTCATGATGCGCTAAGTCGAAAACTTTATGTTATCAGTTACAAACCTCATGTCTGTGGATGATACCATCATTTTCACACAAGGTACCATGACACAAGACTATACAATTGTGAAATCTAGTTAGAAAATGAACTTCAATAAGTCAAAATTTATGCAACAAGAACATCGCAGACTTTATGCTCATCATCATCATCAAAAGAATCCTTAATATCCATTCTCATCTTAGTGACGATCTCTATGTGAACTACTACGATGACCTTAGATACTTGCCAAACCATTTCCATGCGCGTAAGCTCCACATTCAGAATGCACAAAACCAGGAGAAAATAGCATAAAAATATTGAATTTTAAATTTTCATTTTCCATTCATTCACATTGTATACACAAGTACATAACTATCACAACACTTTCATGTTCACAAAATGATATATGTAGTATAAATAAAAATATTCATATACACTCAAACATGTCATATCTTTTTAAAAAACTACAGTATAATAGTGAATATAACAATAGTAATTGTACCAAAAAATGTATAACTACACCAAAAAGAAACTCCAACCACAAGTCGTTCATTGTTGCGGTTGCTCCTGCAAACCTACAAAATCTACGAGAAGGTATGTTAAGAGCAAAGGCTCAGTACGACACTGAACTGCAGCAAAAAGCAATGTACTAAGTGAAGTGTGCAAAAGAAACAACTAGGTAAGATGTCCTTATAGAAACAACAAGAACACTCCTCTCTTTTCATTATCTATAAATAATCGAGCATTATGGAAAATATGTGGTATTGGTTCATATGAGATCTCACAAGATGACTATAAGGTACTCGGTGCCTTAGGGTTGGGGTATCTTTATAGGCAAGCAAAAGCTGTACAAGCATTCTAACTAAATTCCCAACACAACTACTAGCTTCATTTCCCTCACATGTAAAATTCTATATTTAAATCCAAGTGTTCACTTGATCCATCAAATATGAGTCTGTTCATCGAAAATATCACCAACACACAAAGCTGCCGTGAATTGCTCAAGTCCACTACCCATCAACAAAAGTCCATGATATCATAGAGCACGAGTTAAGGCATCAATCACTAAGATCGTCCAAATCATAGACGAAAAAACTGATAGATTACCCCAGCTTCTCCTTATACATAGGAGAACAATTCATTACAATCCGTCAATAACCACAATTTCTTAGAACACCCCTCTTAGTGCTCCCAATCATAATACTAATTAACGTTGCCTACCAGTCAACATTCAACTATTTAATCTACATGAAAAAGCAAGACATATACCACCAACCACAACTATTTGGCCCGCACACTAAGTATTGGGCTTACGGCACACAAAAGTACTAGGGCAACATTGTCACATATGCAACTCAAGGTAGGCCAAGCAACATGTTCCCTAACCAACACAAATGTTGGGTCACAACTTTATAAGTTTCTATCCATGCCCCAAATATGCATGTCCTTCCCTTGGCAGCATCTACTCCACTACCCATATACCACTTAAGATATTCACCATAACATGGAAAGAAGGATACAATGAGAAAATCGTATGTTGACTACAAGGATGTAACTCACATAATCCCTCATAATTATTCATATGACATCCAAGATGCTCTCACTCACCGAGGCTCACCGCATCAGTTAAAAATATTTTATTTAGTTTGGACTTATTTGTAGCATTTATCAAATTATTTTAGTCATTTCATACATTCATCATATACCACGATGCCCTAATTAGATCTACTTTTTATATCCACTTTCCACCATTTATAGTATATAATGGATCCACGGTCTCAGAATGATCGATCATCTAACTTTATTGATCCATCAATAATGATTGATCAACACTAGAACTATGACCGGTCATTTTAGACCCACCTTGACATGGCCCACCAATTTTGATGATCGATCATACCTGGGACAGACTCGAATGTGATTTTGGTGATGTCCTGTGAAGTATTTCTGATCGTAAATACAAATACCCATGTTTGTTCTTATTGTTACCTACATCACAAGGATATAAATTTCATGTACATGCACAAAGTATATCAACGGAAAAATTAAAAAACATGATGCGATTCGATATGACATTTATCACAAAAACTCGTCCAAATGTGTAACTGACACCCACCACAGGTAGTATATAGTGTTACCAACTCATGATACAAAAAACTCATGGATCCATCAGCAAAATAGGGCAAAATATATACCTAGGGGAATGTTTCCCATGAACTTCCTTCGCCTGGAACGAGAGTTCCACGACATTTCACGCAATATGCATGACACCACGGCGATCCTCTCATCAAGTTCTTCAGAAAAGTGTCTCCAAAACTTCTACTGGTGGTCAGAATCATATTCAGCATCGGAGCTCCGGTAAAGGGGAAGGAGCTCTAGTGAGGACAGGGGGTGGTCTTACTAGTCAAGTCAAATTGACTCCTCCCTTAAATAAGGTCAAGCCTAATCAGATCTATATATGAATTCAATAACTACACATCGATCATATTTCATGGATAACTCCCTCATATGAAGTCTGATTTTGATGTTCCTGAACTCATTGGAAATGTATCAACGAGTAATACAAGACGGAGCCATTTGCCTAATTTGTTCACTATACCATGTCTAGAAATTAAGAAAAGTAAGATCCTATTCTGATGGTCTTACAGCTGACCTCTCATGGAAGTTGAAAAAGTTCCAAGTTGCATAATATGATGGTAAAAATCTCATGTCCAAGCTTATTGGTTGGAAAGCAAAACTACTCTGGAGGGGTGGGGGGGGGGGGCAATCGAAACTCCTAACTTCATCCTTGGCATCTATACCTTTGTACCCAATGATCATGACCAAATTTCAAACTGAAACATTTAAAATGCTGGACAACCTGGCATATGATATGTAGCGAAGATTCAAATAGTCAGCAAGGTATTTCCATGTTATGGCCTGGAAAGATATAGCTCTGTTGAAGCATCTTAGAGGCGTAGGCATCAAATTGTCTTCTCTCATGAATCAAGCCCTTCTCATTGAGCATATGTGGTATTTTTTTGCAAAACCCATGCACTCTTTACTCTGAAATTCTACATGCTAAATAATGTAGGAAGGATTAATTCTGGGAAGTCACATCCAAAGGTAAGAAATCCCTCATCTGAACAAAGCTCCCTTGACTTAGAAGACGACCAAATGACTTATAAGTAATAGATGTAATATTCAGATTTGGCACGACAATTTGTTGGATAATACCTTCCAACTTCTTCTCATACCGAAGTCAGTTGGACCAGCGTCATCTAAGGTTCACAGTTTTTGTATGATCTAGGTAACAAGATAATTTCTAAGCTCCTCCCACTAGTCGTTTCTGAAATGTTAAATCAAATTTTTGCTATTAAATCAAACATGGAATTAGAAGATGAACTTATTTGGAAATCACACTCAAAAGGCACATTCACTTGCAAATCTACCTATCAGTTTCTTGCTAGCTTGTGGAGACTTTTTGATTAGGCGTTTATTATGTAATGTAGACACAAATGATAAGCGAACGATCTTCTGCCTAGAATAAACTATTTTTCTAGAGACTTGTTAGTTTTACTATTTCTTTTGTTGTAATAGCGACCAACACTCGCCAGCCTATGATGTAATATGCACTTTGTGTCACTCAGATAATAAAGACCTACACCATTTTCTTTCAAAATGTCTAGCATCGTGAGTAGTTTGGTTTAAACGTTGTGCATGTATTGAATTTTGCCACAGATATACTAACCTTTGTCTTTTCATTGCAAAAAGCAACAAGATGGTACTTAATAACCTTCACTACAGCATGTTTGATATTACATAATATTTGGATAATTAGATGGCATACAAAACTTAGGAACAAACCTTTCAATCTAGAGTTAGACGCAGATTAGCACTTGAAGTGACTAACAATGCGCCAAGTTCAAGGTCATTCCAACATAATAATAAAGTCTATTGTTGAATTTGAGCAAAATTATGATATATGCATCATAATAGAAGATGCATTTCACCAATCCGGATTAGGAAGTAATGCTTATGTTTCAATTCGAAAGGATATTTCTTGAAGTTTTTACGGATTTTTCTAATTTTTTTCTATTTTACAGGATTTTTTAATTGTTTTAACAATTTTAATTAAAATATATTTACAAAATAAAAATAAAATAATAGAAATAAAGTAAAATACAAACATTTATTTTTTAAGGATTTTTAATATTAAAAAATGAAATAAAATCAATAAAAAAGTGTGTACATTATATACAAAATCACTACATACTTTTTCTATAAATTTTATATTTTTATGGATTTTGCATTTATTGTATTTTATTAAAACATAAAATAAAGAATAAAAATGCAAAATACATAATTTAAAAGGATTTAATTATATACATGAAATGATAAGTCAAAGTTAATGAATATTTATACGATACAAACAAGTCTCAAAACCAATATTTTGCAAACGAACTTCGATTTTCATGAAATCACTTTCAGTGAATAGATAATTTGATAACTTGAACTTTAAAAGTGAGTTTGATGAATTTAGATTTCATACGGAGCGTGAGTTTAGCATAGAAGTTAGTTATTTATTCAAGGTGGGAATTTTTTATATTTTTATATACATTTTATAAACAAGTTAGAAAAGAATTAAGTTAAAAGGAGTTAGTATGAATTTATTAAAAATCAAGGATTTCGAGTACTTACCATGGGATTATTTTCAAATAATATTCAACATTTTATTTTATTTGTATATTTTTGTGACTTTTATTTTGAATTATTTTATGGACTTATTTATAAGAAAAATATACATTATTAGTCTATTTTATAACGAGTTGCATTTAGTTAATTTATTGAAGTTAGGCTAAGATTAATATATTAAGATGATGAATCACATATTCATCAACGATGCAAAGCTTAGAAAGTTCACTAATATGAAACTTTCCGTATTTTAGCTTTTATTAGTCACAATGTGAGTTTGGAGATTGTGATACCACTAGAGGTGGAGGTGAATAGTGGTTCGAGGCAGTTTTAAATCTTTATGGAATAACTAGTAAGCACATAAATAATCAACCAAGCAATCCAATCAGTATAATTTGCACAGTAGTTTAGCATGGAAGCCCACCGGGTAAAAACCACAACTTGATTCTTCCTGATTCGAAATTTTCCAATTAGCCAAGCTAATCAACTGCTTCACTGAAGCTCGAGATATTTATACGGATATCTCAACCATTTACAAAGATGATGTTTCACAATCTTGGATCAAACACCAAGATCACCTCTACAGAACAGACATTGTAGCACAACCAGAAGAACATACAAGCTTTCAACGTTCTTCATGCTTTCTGGGATATCTCACGTCCAAGAGCTTCTTTGTACACTTAGTATCAGACACTTAAAGTCTTGTAGAAAGATGTTAATTGAAAATAAAGAGATATAATAAACTATTCCATAGAGTAGTATCTTCATAGATATCAATAAAGAATTCTCCTATAAAGAACAATGATATCTAGAGATAAAACAACATAACATAATCGTACTAAGATTAATAAATAGTAGCACAATAATTATATCACAGATGGTACATGCAGAGTTATCAATTAAATAATAAATATCACAACATTGATAAATATCACATGGGGAGGCTCCTCATGGGTTGTCTCTGTTGGTGGTGATTTTTGATGGTAATATTGGGTGTAGGATTGGTCCTCTACCCAAGGATAGGGTGTCCCTAACATCGGTCACTCCTGTACATGGATAGAGGCAGTAGATGCAATCATGGCAGGTATCTTCATCTTAGACAGCTTCTTATACAACTCCTCCATCTACTTTGGAAACTTGGAGAGACTACTATCCAACTCATTCATCCTCTTGTTGGTTTTCTTGACCACTGTCAGCTTGTCTGCAATGATTCCCTTACTAGGAATTGTTAGCTATGTGAGCCCGAGGCGAACCATTCTTGCAATAAATGTTATTGTAATATATGATTTATCAATAAAAGTTATTGATTGTTTCACTCCCATTCTGAGATTAATTGAATGAATGCACTATAAGATCCCTCTATACAATTAGGGTTATGTACCATGGTCGTCTTGATAATCATATAATTGTTGGTTCATTAATTAAATCATAGAGGCTGGTACCTGGATGAGTATCTAAGGAGTTAGATTGAGGACTCGTCAATCACTGTCAAATGATTATTAAGAGATAATCTTTAGCCTGAGTAGGAAATGGCAATCCTTTCTCATTAACGCTGATATCTGACCAACCTCTTGATGCAGGTCCTCTACATGGGAATAGTGATTCGGAGGTGTCTAATTAGTTAGGTCAAAGGGTTGACTCAATGAGATCTAGATAACCTAAGTCCTATCTTGAATACTGTCACAATATAGGCACACATGCTCAGACCAGAGACAGATGTATTACTATATGTCTGAGTGTGTACATTTGGCAGACCAATAGATTGATGACCTAACCAAGGTCAATACACCGACGAGCTGTTGTGCATGTAAGGTCATAGAGTAATACGATCTCTCAAAGGAATCATACAGGTTCACTTGTGAACCGGAAGACATGAGCTCACTCATGAGGTATTGGGACCGATCAAATTCCATGTATGGTCGTCGTGCTTTGGAAGCATGATAAGAATTTGAAGGTATGATATATGCTTTGGGAAAAAATATGATCGATATCGATTCCCAATGACCAAGATTGAGAAACTTGATGATAATACCATGAAGATGACAATATAAATCCATCTATATCTTTGGGTTTATCATAGGTCTTCTAGTATGCACGATGTACATGTCACTACAAGAAAGTATAGAACATGCGACGATCATTATCTGTCTCCATTGACACATTGACCATCCCCTCTTATCAGAGGGTACGGTCAAAAAATCATCTCCATAACCCGCGTCCCATTTGCTATAAGCGACGGTAGTTGACATCATCCCCTATAATCATACATAGGGGACGGTTGTGACCGTCCCGTAAAGTCAATTAGAGGGAATGGTTGTAACTGTCCCTTAAAGTCAATTAGAGGGGACAGTCATGACCGTCCCTCATAGTGAGAGCAACGGGGACGGTCAGCTTCGTAATCGTCCCGAAAAGTTTGAGAAGTAGGGATGGTCATGACCATCTCATACTATAACTAAGGGGACGGTCATCGCTAACGTCCCCTTTATTCCTCTACTAACAAAAAAATTCAATACCCCTGATTTGCTCTTCATTTTACCCTGCAAAGAGTGACATTAAACATTGAGTACCTGTAACAATAATTTTATCTTCATCATAAAGAGTAAGATCAACACAGAAAATAACATTCATTCCATATTCATATATTAGACGAAATGTTCGAGATGGCGACTATGCTACGAGATTCAAATGAAACTACTCTAGTATAAACTATTCAAACAAAGTAACATACTTTGCAAAGTAATTGTTCAAATTAATTATACAATATACTAAACTATATATCCTACCAACTAAACAAAATATCTATAGTAATCCTAATCGTGGTCCTCAACCGCAGTGTCATCGTCGTCGTCATCATCATCATCTTCTTGTTCTTCTTCTCCTTCATCGTCGTCGCCTAGCCTCGCAACTAGATTATCCGCTTGTGTTGGGTGGCTAGTCGATGTTGCACGTTGATGTGCCTGCATAAATGCATTAAAAATTATCATTTGTTGTCGTAAATCTTGAATCTCGATATTCATGCTAGAAACTTGACTCTCTAATTCCCTCTCCCTTTGTGTCTTCTAAGAAGAAGATGACGAGCCACTCCCTACTCAATACCAATTCCGTATGGTGGCACCACGACCACCACAATAGACTCGTCCTTGATGCTCCGGACCGATCGTCTGGATGAAGGCCGCATCAGGAGTAATAAGTGTCTAACTCGTTCCAGTGCTGTCTAGAGAGGTAGTGGTCGTGAGTCTGATAATCTCCTCCTGAAAATTTATTTAAGTAAGTTCAAAATCCATTTAAATTGTAAAAATAGATGCAAAATTGTTATTAATAGCTTACATGAATTGGACCATAGGCAGAATCTACCCAATGAACTTCCCCGCCCACATCGCGACTCTTAGACTTCTCAAAGACTTCCATCCGGTTGGACACACGATTGTTCTCCACTGCCTAATGTGAAAAGATAACTAGAACTTACGATATGATTTTAAGATATAATAATGGATGAAATTTAAACATATACATATAGTAGATTACTTACAAAGTCATCATTTAATTAATTTGTATTCCTTCTCCCCATTCTATGGGTAGACTTGAAATCTTTCCTTCGATTTTGAACATTTCGCTTCGAGATACCCTATACAAAGATAATAATTTCAATAATAAAATCTTAAATAATTGATAATATGTACATATGTATCATACCACATGTTCTTCCCCCATCCAAATATATATCAACGCCCTCCAGTGTTCAGTGGGTACATTTGGAGGACAATTCACCAAAAGTGTCTCCAATGGAAGCTCTGGGTCGAAGTACTGAAAATCTTGTAAGAAAATTACTTACATACATAAATGATGAAAAACCAAGTTATTGTACTTACTCGGGCCTTCAAATGACCTCGATATTTATGCAGTAATTCCGCACCATGTCCTAAAATTAGAGCATCCGTGGCCGGGTCACGATCCCATGAAAAACTAGACTACAAAGTAAAGGACGCAAAAGAAATTAAGTTAAATTTATACACTCAACAATAACTTTGCTTTGTTATTAATTTTAAATACCTCCAAATCATGAAGAATGGAATCTTTTATTGACTTCTCAACTAAACACCGGTCTGTAATGTGGATAGGAATCCTGGCTTTGCACATCTACCCCAGGTAACTCTGAAACACAACCGAGTTCTCCCCCACTGCATCACCTCCAACTATCCGTACCCTAAGTGTCTCACCGGGACGCAGTTGGTCCAACACTCGACACTGTGATGGACCTCTACGTCTAGCTGAGCCACTTGATTCGTCAGGATCGGAGGTCTCACTCCATGCACGTGGTGCAGGCGGTGCATCCCGAATGCGTCAGGATGTGGAGGCATATCTGCATATATAATGAAACACTTAAATGATTTAACAAAAATTGTATATTTCATATATTAAATAAAACAATTGGAAAAAAATTGTTGATGAACTTACGCTTTAAACATCCGCATATACAATATCAGATGAATTTTCTTGTATCTCAGCTTAATATGCGTCATTTATATTTAACAACTCATCATCATCATTGACATCAAAAAAATCTCTTGGTACTGTCCTCACAGTATGATCCACCCATCACTTAAGTTGTCTGGAATGTATAATACTTGTTCTATCTGAATGACAAGAGTAAAAGGCTCATCTGCTTGCAATTTCCCAAAGTGTTTTAATAAAGTAATCCCATTTCTATATCTTCAATATCCTATCTCCTCGCGATCGACATCGAGCCAATTGCATATAAAAAGAACACATCGACATTCATGAGTGAAACTGATCTCTGTTATGTCAACTATTTCCCCATAGTAGCCGTCTAAATCTGAAGGTAACTCTATTTTTACTATAACACTGGACATTTGCATTGATTTCATCTAGTCGGCGGACTTTGTTCTAAATCTGTAGCCATTCACAGTAGAACCCTTGTATGAAATAACTTGTGAATATAGTATACGTCCAAGAATGACAAGGTTAAAGTTCCACCTATCATCTTCCATTTCCTTTAAATGATTTATACGTGAACGGAACCAATTGACGAATTGAGATTTATTGTGAGTCTCATTAAATAATGAATTGTACTCATCAAAAAAATCATCAAGCTATGATAATTGCATTAAAATATAGTAGTGTATGAGATCTTTATCCTCGTCGGATATTACACGACAAATACCACTGAATATATGCTTGCCACATGATTGAAAGACCCATAATTTGGATTCGTCCTCTTCCACTACGACTTCGCCTTCATTATTTCGTTCAAATCGATTGAAACGTACACTTTTATCCTCATACATTTCACAAAAATTAATACACTCTTCGCAAAGATAACCTTCAGCAATACATCCTTCAGGTTGTGCCTTATTAAAGATCATATTTTTTAATTTTCGAATGTATCTTTTTATTGGATACATCAACGATATTGAACCGGTCTACCAATCCTTACTTCACATGCTAAATGAACTATTAGATGAACCATTACATCAAAAAAAGCAGGTGAGAATATCTGCTCTAATTTGTATAATGTGATAACAATGTCTTCTTCAAGTCTTTGTAAGATCAACGGATCTAAAACCTTTGAACACAAGACTCTGAAAAATCCACTCAATTCTGTTAAGGATTGTAAGACAACATTGTTAGCAATCTTGCGAATAACGAATGGGAGTAATACTTCCATGCAAACATGACAGTCATGACTTTTCAATTCGGTTATTTATGTTCTCTTTCATTTACATACATCGACAACTGGGACGAAAACCCATCTGACACCTTTACATTTTTTAGAGGCTGAGAATTTTATCACGCTCACTGTTGGCTAATGTATATATTGCTCCAGGTATAGTAATCCGTTCATTGTCTAATTCAATTGGTAGTAATTCTTCGCGTATATCAAGTTGAACTAAATCACATTTCATCCTTAAATTATCTTTCGATTGACCTGAAAGATCTAACATCCTCAAAATATTTTCCAAAACATTCTTCTCAATATGCATGAAATCCAAGTTATGACAAATTTGTAAATGTTTCCGGTATGATAACTCTCTGAAAAAAATACTTTGTTTCCTCCATCCACCGGCTATACTTCTCTTCGAAGACCGTCCTAAACAACTGCTTTGTACAAGTAATTGTTGTTCCCAAATATGGATGCCATTCACACGAGTTAAGTCAAGTCAGTGTTCAAATGTAAACCGTTAAATTTCTTAATATCATCCGCCCTTTGCCATCTATGCTTCAGTGGCAGGAATCGACGATGACCCAAATAGCAATGCTTTATACTTCCAGTAAGCCAAGTTGAATGTGTTTTTTCAAGACAGACATGACACACGAGTTTTCCCTTAGTACTTCAACCAGACAAATTTGCGTAAGCTGGGAAATCATTTATAGTCCACAACAGTGCAGCATGCAATGTAAATGTTTCTTTCCTACACGCATCATATGTAGGTATTCTTATGGTCCATAATAGTTTTAATTCATCTACTAACGATTGTAGGTACACATCAATTGCGTTACCATGACCTTTAGGACCAAGAATCAGCAGTGTCATCATCATAAATGAAGAACTCATTGACATCCATGGTGGTATATTGTAGGGCATCCAAATCACGAGCCAAATCCTGTAACTCAAACTCATATTACCAAACGGATTGAAACCATCTGAAGATAATCCCAACCGAATATTTCTCTCATCTTCAGAGAAATGAAGATATCTCTGATCAAATTTTTATCCATTCTTCTGCATCAGATCGATGTCTCATAATTCCATTAGCATCTCGTTTATTTGAACGAGAATGCCACGTCATCCACTTTACGGTTTTTTCTGACATAAAGAGACGTTTTAATCTTAGAATTAATGGGAAGTAACGTAATATTTTCACCAACTTCTTCTTCCTCTTTAAATTACTTTTTCTTTATATCTGGAAGCTTCACAATAGGGACAAAGTACTAAATGTGAATTTTCTCATCCGAAAAGTACACAATCATTAACACAAGTATCGATTTTCTCGTATTTCAAACCTAGCGATCGGAATTGTTGCTTCGCCTATTTCCAATTCTTTGAAAACTTCTCAGGATTATTCAGTAACTTTCGGATTAAGAACAGTACATCTGTCATCAATGCAGTGGTTGATCCGTTCCTTACTTTCATCTTAAACAACTATAATAAAAACTGTAAACGCATCATTTTCACCCCAGGAGCCAACATGGCTTCTGCATCTGACAAACTACTCTCAAACCTATCAACTAAACCAATGTCTTGTGTTTCAGGTCTTCTTAAGTCATCCATTAAATCAAATAACTCGTGATTAATATTATTCAAGGATTGTGTAGTGGCTCCTACACCTACATCCACATCCACATCCATTCGCATATGATCAATAACCTCTCCATGTTCAATCCAAATAGAGTAATGCATCTGTTGAATATGAGATGGTTATAAAATTCCTCTCTAGCATTACATTTAATATTCTTACATCTCACACGTGGACAATAAATTTTGAAACCACCAAATTTTTATTAACACTTTCTAATTGAAATGCCCAGTCCGAGAACGTGATCACTCCTCTCTTATATCGCTGAAAATCATCGTATCTCTTATCCATCCATATTTTATCCATTTCGTTGCACAATCAGAATAATAGTTACTGTCAATTCACCAAGATATTTTAGTTTTAGAAGGGCGGACATCAAGATAATAGCAAGATCATTTACGTAATTAAACCTTTTTAGACAATGATTTTAGGAAAAATATGTTTCAAGGCAATTGCTCCTACAAAATAAGTTATATATGGAACATAAGAACAAGAAAAATGGAACATAAGAACAAACAAGGCAATTGCTCCTATAAAATGATGAAAAACAAGAAAATATACACAACAAGTTATATGGAACATAAGATCATATGGAGATGAGTTAAACATGGGGCAAAATGGAGCAAAATGGAGAGAAATAAACGTAAAAGGTTGTTGGAAATCACCAGAAATTAAGTTGTACAAAGCCGACGAGCTCAAGGGCAAACGTGGAGGCGACAGGAACGTCCGGCGGCGGGGTAGCGAGTGGGGGCGACGGGGGAGAATAGCAGGAAATGGGAAAGTGAGGAGGGCGGAGGGGTTTTTTTCGATCTAACCATCGGGGACGGTCGTTTTGACCATCCCCAATACTTGCGTCTAATTGAATATATCTGCTCTGCACTAAAGGAGATTGATGAATATGTGATTCATCACAAAGTTGAAAATAGAGCTTTGTTCCCGAGTAATTAGCTGCATATTTCCACTTATATTGCATAATTAGCATTCATGCATGCATAAATAATATATGCATTTTAACATTCATATTTGCATTTAATAAGAAGCTTAAATATTCACATGTAAATTCACCATATTGTACCTATTTGTATATATATTATACTCACTCTAATGTCAATAAGACCAACTCTATATTGTATATATTACTAACTAATAATACAAGGAAAAGGCTAGAAAATTTCTAACTTCTAAAATTACCCAATAAAACCTCGAACCCAGTTGGAGATCTTAGACCTTAGAATATATATATCTATCTCATACAACCTTTGATCTAGGTCTACTTACTTTTAAATTAATACATCCTCAGAGACCTTGAAAATGAGATCAATTTCATTTAAATCGGAGCTCATATGCAAAACTTGAGTTTTGGGACCCCATTGTACATTGTAGATATATGTGTATACTGGTATCCTTGTATTTTAGTACCCTCTTTGACCTCATTTCTGTTTTTGGTCAACATAAAACTTGTAGATCTCATAGAAATCTACAACTTTCATGTTTTTAGTTTTTCCAAATAGGACTATCTTCTCTCCCTTATCTCACATTTTCCTTTAGCCACTCAGATCAGGCCTCGTGGCGCCCTCTGATTGCGCCACACGACCCGCTCCATTGCGTGCCACGCACCCTCAATCTTGGCCGTCTGATCACCTTCAGGCGCTTCTCATCACAGTTGTCCACTCCCCCAGTTGGTCCTCACCATCCGATCCTCCCCATATCAAATCTTGGTCGTCTGCTAGCTCCTCTCCCTTAGCTTGCCACACATCACATCCTCCTTCGCCTGATCTTCTCCATCTCAACTGCCCAAACCACTTCGTGTTCTCAGCCCTTCGATTGGCACCTTCCTCTCATCCAAGCCGTTGGTCCCCGCCGTTCGCTCAGCTCGCCACGTGGCTCTATCCTTGCCTTTCGATCTCGTAGCAACGATCTAATCAAGACCGCTCTTCAATGCCCACCCCTCGATCATTGGGTTGTAAAATCCAACGGCCGAGGACCCCTCGTCAACCTCCATCCCCCCCCACTCTCCCATGTTCTCCACCTCTCACAGCCTCTCCGCCTTTTCCATTTCCCTCGCTACTTCTGCCACCATCTCACCCTCAAGCACCTCCACCTCGTAGCCCACGACTCCCTTATCCTCGCCAGCCACCATGATCTCCATAAATCTCATCGTTGTCGCTCCATGACCCCCACGAAACCTCGCCTTCCATCACTGCCAGCTCCACCTTCTTCCTATAAATACCCGCCTCCGGCCACCTACGACCCCATCCGCCATTGCAAGAGAGAACCTAGAGCTATCCTCTACCTATCAGTGACAGTGATTTGGGCCTAGAAGTGAGCGACGATGGGATTCTTCTCCGGCAAGATCCATGGCCAACTCCGTTGTGCTGCAGCTCCTCCGACGAGCTGCTTGAGCTCGGGCCCTCTACCGTCCCTCGAGCGACGATCAGGAGAATTATTTGAGCTTCCCATCCCCATGTAGATACCTCCATTCCTTCTCTGATCTCCTTCTTTTTTTCATGGATTTTCTCCGATTTTATTGCTCTTCTTTGCTCTTCTTCACACTCGCCTGATCATCCACCGCGATTCACCTCGAAGCTCTGTTCTTCGCGCGCTCTTTCATTCACCCCGATGACCTGTCGCACTACACTCTGATCACAGCTCCGCCGGTAACAGCGGAACTTTACCTCTGACCATCACCACTTCATTCCCTAGGCCTCGTCGCACTCGAAAGCACTCCCACAAGCACGTGCTCCACTATTTGGCCCCAGTTAACCCTGCAGGTACCCCTAGCTTCATTGACCGGAACTTCATCGAAGCTTAGCTCGAGCTTCGACACCACCAGTGATCAGACCCTTCCAGCCTCATCTAGGACCTCCTGCAGATCCCCGACACTCCCACGATTAATCCAAGCTACTTAGAGACCGCCGACGAGCTACACCGAGCACGAGAAGGGGAGGCGGAGCTAGGAGCACTTCACCGGAGCCCCTCCACGTCCGCCACAGGAGGCAGTGGACCGAAGAGGACAAAGAGCATCCACTGTTGGATCTTCCTGATCCGACAGTCCTAAGCTCGACACATCGCACATGCCCAACCACCGTTGGATCTGAAGGATCCCATGGCTACTACTTCGCCACGTCACCCGCTTCATCGAGCGCCAGCAATCGTCGATCTCGCACGGATCCGAAGAAACTCCAGCAACCGTTGGATACACACTAATCCAACAGTCTACATCGCACTACATAGCCTCCTCCGAGCCTCTTCCCCGACCCTTGGCTCGGAGCAACCGAAGCTGACCTGAGGCTGATCCGAGCCTCCAGAGCCTCCCAAGCCTCATTTCGAGCCTCGATTGACATCCAAGCCTAGCCCCACATGTGTTCCCCACGTAAGGGCTGGGTATTTTGCATAGAGGCCCTCGAAAGTTTTGAAAATTACAATTTGGTCCCTACCAGGCGAGTCACGCGAGGAGCGCATGACTCTACAGGAAATTTGCATCCACCTCCCCCGCATTATAGGTAATTGCATTTAAGTTCTTGTCAGCACATTTTATTTTCAGAAGTTTTATTTTCTGTATTTGCAATTTGGTCCCTATCTTTGCATGCATATTTAGGTGTCCATTTCGCATCATTTTTAAATTCTACGAATTGCATATTATAAGCCAACATGTCCTTTATCTTATGTGACATGTGTTTTATTTTTGTGAGATCTTTGGAATTTAATATTATTAACTTGGTGATATTTTCTATATTTTGCCCATTGTGTGCTTTTTAATTCATATTAAATTCCTTGTTTCCCCAAAAATCATCATAAAATCACATCAGACTTACGATAGTTTATTCTACATTGTAACCAAAAATCATTGCATTTGCACGCATTACGAGGCCTGAATAAATCAAATAGTGATCATCTTAATTGATTTTTAATAGGTCTAATTCACATAGAATTTTAAGTCTATTAATTTTCCTGGATTCATCATACTTACATCCATCTAGGACAATTTTTGTATCTGAAAATAATGTGTTTAGGTATTTATTAAAATTAATTTGGTAAAAATCACCTTGCATTCATATTTTATTCAAGGTAAATTCATTTAGAGTTGAAAATTTTCAAAAAAAATTGTAGATACTTAGGTTCATTGTATTCCATCATCTGGCTAAGTTTCATAATTTTTGGACTTCATTTGAATATATTTTTGATTTAACTTGTAAAATTGGCCAAAAATTGCATTCGTTTTTCCTTTATTGCATAAAAAAGGCTAAAAATAAAAATAAGCCTCTGAAAATCTGACCTCTGAATTTACTTAAAATTCACCTAAGGAGACAGCTGCCTCCCTGAGTTCGACCTTGGGCTTGCCCAAGTGATGAATCCACGATTCATCATCTCAATATCTTGATCTTAGCAAAATCCACGAGTAAATTCCCTAATAAATGTATATAAAATCAATAAATTAACAAAATGACTCTTGTAAATAAAATACATGAATTATTGTATATTAGATTGTACAAAAATAAATTAACAATAAAAAGCCGCAAAAACAAAGGAGTTTTTCACATGTAAATAGCCCAAAAACTTCATGTATTTTTAATAATTTCATTTCCATTCCCTTTTGGCTAATTCTTTCTCCAACTTGTTCCTATCAATGTATAAAAATACAAAAAATACAAAACAAATTTTACCTCAAATAAATGCTCCTAGTTCCAAAGAGAAAAAGCCGTAAAGACCAACTTCCAAGCCAAATTCCCGCTCCGTATGAACTCCAAATTCACCAAACTCACTTTTGAAGTTCAAGTTAGAAAATTATCTATCCAACGGAAGTGGTTTTCATTAAAATCGGAGCTCATTTGTAAAAGTTGGGTTTTGGGACCTAGAAGTACATTGTATATTATGTACATATTCATTCCTTCTTCATTTTTTATTATTAAAAATACAAAAATATCACGATTGTGTTGTATTTTAATTGTAGTATTTTATTGTATTTTGCCATTGTAAATATCTCCCATTAAAAAGACAAAAAAATACATATTAGAAAAGTAAAAAAATGTGTACATGTTGTTTGTCTTCCCTTGTAAATTCTCCACTATTTCTCTTCTCGTTTTATTTTATTGTATTTAAAGTAACCTACTCTATTTATTTATTTATTATTTTCCCATTCTCTACAATAACTTCCATTCTACCACCAACCTCCATTAACCTCCAAGTCTTCATCAACCTCCATTCAACACCAGTATTCAGCTAACTTCCCATTCAACCCCATCACTAATTTAACCTCCCATTCAACACCACCACCATTCTAACTTCCCTTTCTCTTCTCTTTATATTCATTTGTACATCCTCATTTTTTCCCACCCACCATTCTTATAGAATAAGGAGAGAGCTTGGAGTGTTTTGTTGGTGACAGTGGCGAAGCGTCTTCCTCAAGCGACGACCTCCTTCAGGTGAGATCCGCGGAGCTCCGCTCTGCGTCACGAGTTCCCCATCGAGCTCGCTTAGCTTCTCCGATTTTATTTCGCCAATCGGATCGAGGCAACGATAGGAGTTCAGCGTAGCTGCTCCGCAAATACGACGAAGAATCAAGTAAGTATTTCTCATCATTTCTCTTGTTATTTTATTTTATCTAATATTTTGTTTTCTTGTTGTCTTCATAATTTTTTTTACCATCACTTCACCACCTATCATTTATATCCCCATTTCCACCTACTCTCATTTGTTTATATCACATCATATTTCATCAACATCTTCATCATTTCATCACCATAATGTTCCCCAAATTCTCATTTCTATTTGCATTCTCTGTTTAAAAAAATAAAAAATATTTGCATTAATTCAGTAAAAAATCAAACAGTAAAAAAAATTAAAAAAAATAAAAAAACACACAGGAGGGAAGCAGCGGGCACCGCCGCCGCCCCCTCCCTTTCTCCTCCGCGGACCCGCGCCAACCTCCACCGCCGACGTCACCGCCGCCGCCCCTTCAGCTCCCAGGTGCATCGCCCCTCGGCCGCGCGCCGCCCTTCGCGGCCGCCCGCCGCGCCCTCAGCGCCGCCCGCACCTCCTCAGAGACCCGCGCCTCCCGCCGTGCCCTCAGCGCCACACGCACTTCCTCGGACCCCCGCGCCGTCCCCGCCTCCTCCGCGCGCCGGCGCGTCGCGCCTCCGCCTGCGCGGAGCCGCCACCACCATCCCCGTCCGTTGGGTTCCTCTTTCGTGACCTCCCCAGGAAGAAGGTGACCCTTTTCCTTGTTTTTTTAATGTAAAAATTGCGTTTTTCTTTAGTACATGTTTAGAATATTGCATATCAGTCCCTGTACATAAGTTTGCGTTTCTTTTTAATTTTTGTATTGCACAAAGACCCCTATGTGTGTTGATTTGGACCTTGGTTTGGCGTCCTTTTATTTAAAGAAAAATAGCATTGTGTGGAGCAACTTATTCTCTGTCATCTGAGTATTTATTTGTATTTTTTTATTATATAGGTAATTAATTAAAATTGTCTAACTGAAATTCTGCATATTTTACCCATTTTGAGCACTTAATTTCATATCTCACACACATTTGCTCTAAAAATTCCCTAAAAATTAGGAATGATGCCCTAATATATGATTAACTTACTTTCCAAATTTCATCTAAAATGGAGTTGTCTTGTGCCTGGAATAATTTGTAGAGTGAATTTAGTATTTGATTTTTAATTAAATCCACAGACATCGTTTTCGCGAAATTTCAAGTCTCCAGGATTCCATATGAAAACATCTATATGAGATAATTTGCTCTCTGATTAATTTGATATTGTGGATTAATTAGGAATTATTTACTCACTGTCACTCTGATTTCACTAAAAAATCCATAAAAAATTCATATTTTGTCAAAAAATTCCAAAAATATTATTGTAGCTTCCTTGCATCATGTTTTCATTTCAGTAAAATTTTCATGATTTTTGCTTACTGTTTGTGAGAGAAATTGCAAAGAAACCCATAAAAAGTGTGCATTTTCCTTGTTGCATTTTAACCCCTAAAATTCCAAAAAAATATGTTTTGCATTCATCACTGAATTAGGATTCTAGAAAAAATATAATTTGGCTAAATTGGATTATTTGTGTATTAAAATTAATTTGGCTAAGTTGTGTGTTTTCTTGATGTCTTAATTCAACCACATTCGCATTTGGCATTCATTTTGCATTAAAAAAATTAAAAAATATACCGCTTGGAAATCTAGATCTAAGTTATCAAATTAAACCCAAGTTGTTCTTTTACCTCCCTGTGTTCGACCCCGGACTTGTCCGGGATATAAATTAAGCCGAGACACTCTTCACGGAGATTTTCTCTCGGTTCTGACTGAATCACTAAGTACACGTATTACAATGAATAAAAATTATTTATCGTATTTAGCGACTCGTCAGATGGCACCGTTGCCGGGGAGGCAAACGGCTTAGGGACTAATTTAAAATTTTGGATTTAGATTTCATTTACTCGGGTAGTCTGACCCCCGAGCCACTTGTAATTAATCCATTTTCGACTCAATTATTTCTCTTAATATTTTTGTATATATTTTATTTTTATCTCTCTAATATAAATTTTCTTTTCCTTGCGAGGGCCCGGTGGACTTGGAGTGCATCGGAGGTCGACAGTCGTGACGCACGCCGACTGCTGAAGAGTAAGAGAAATTATTTATTTCGAGAGAATTTTTGTAAATTGTTGTAATTATTTAGGTTGTTTGCTTCTTTACAGTGGCTCTTGTTTGAGAGCTCGCGCGTGTATCCGGACTGGACATTGGACCCTCTTGTGGTCGTGTGGTTGATTGGCGTATAATAGGACTTGCACTCGCGGTTCTTTGAGCTTATTTTATTATTTTTATTGCTTGTGCTCGTAAATTTTTAGGACCACACATCACATTTAACGAGACACACTTAGACCGCAGAGCTATTAGTCAAATTTAACTTGTTCATCACTCGCTAATAGAACTGCCTGTCTAAGAACGGTTTTCTCGTTTGCATTCATATAGTATAAAATTTCAATTCTGCCTTGCATCCCGCATGTAGAGCGCGATGATCACTGTAAGTCTTCTGAATTGGGCATGCATCATTGATTTCATTATTTGCATCGGTTTTTCTCGATTCCCTCCCCTTGGTTTTTGAAACTTAGGTTAAAAGGAAATCGGGACTGATCGTTAGGCGTGCTTTGTTTGGTGGATTAATCAAGTGATAACCAAACTTAAAATCGGGACTGCTAATCAGAGTTGATAAAAAAATTGACTAAAACTAACACTTGTTTTGGAAGAGCAAAACCCACATTGTATGCTTGGCTAATTGTGATTGTTGAGAGGTGAGGACACATCCCTAGGATAGTGCCCAAAACCTACTTTTGAGCCTTGCGTAATTGGATTTATATCTTGATTTATCACCTAATTAAAACTAAAAAGATAAACGGTCGGACTTTTGCGACCATCACTGTGTTGAGTAGGTGAACTCAGGGTTTGCTCTTGTGTTTGTTTGTTTGTGTGTTATTCGGTGCACTTGCACGCTTTCTTCCTCGATCCGCTTCATTCTCCCATCTCCCTTCCAAGATGTCAGAATTTTGGTCATCATATCCAAGTCACCCTTCTTTGACCATATTCCGATCATCTCCACCCACTTATTCTTCCTCATACCCATACACCGACCGCAAAGTCAAAACTCCGACCGACTTCTCCACTTCTTCGTCCTTCTCACCTACCTCACATTTTTACACCCCTGACCCACAACCACCCTGGATTGACTCCCCATATTCTCGTCCGCTTGCTGGAATTAAGGAACAAACCAAAGAGCAAGCCACTGCTGAGATGAATGATTGGCAGAATCAGTTGACCCCACATACCTCATTCTCACCTCGAGTTAGGACTGGGAAATCATTGACCTTTACACATCCCAACTTGACCTTTGGGTGCAACACGGTCGATCAAACTAACCGAATGGAGAGGCCTACACTACATGATCTTCCTGACTTGATTGACCTCAGTGATAGAGCTGTCGTTGACCAACCTTCATATCACCCATTTGGAGAGCCGACATATACAGGGGATTGGACTCATGAGACCGATCTACATACCCCCTGTCTACTGACTCCACCTTATGAGGCTCTGACCAACATTTGCCATACAGATGGGTCATACTCAACCCAGCATTACACGCTTGAGTCAAGATGTGTTGAGTATAAGATCCCAAGTTCTCAGCGGTATCCTCCAACTGAGCAGACTTCTCTCATGATGTGTCATGAGAACTTACTGGAGGATGGCATTGGTAGACTGATTAAGAGTCCAGGTAGAAATGTGGATCATGGATTTCGCGGATTGAATCTTGAAAACCTGGAAGACACCGGATTGACCACACGTCATATACAACTGGAGTCCCTTCTACCTCCCTCTTCTACTAACCACTTTCCCTCCAAATCAGAGTCTGTACATTCTCCTAGTAATCCTTCATCTATCAGAAAGACCAAAAAATGGAAAACCCAGAAAATACCATAAAAATTGAAAATGGAAAAGACTTACAAAAATTGGATCCCACAGTTAGGGAAGCACTTGATAGAGAGTTGATTTTTGAGCTTCCCTTAATAATGGCCATCGAGCACTTTCCCGACCTTAAAAGATTTATGAGAAGTAAATTAATGCCTAAAAGGTCGGGCAATAAGAGAACAAGGACTGAGATACATATAGTGTCTATGGCCACATCTTTGATGATAGGGAGAAAAACCAAGAGCCGTAGAGTAAAGCGATTGCCTAGGTTTGATTGTGAAATCAAAGATACCACATTCACCCATGCAAGAATCGATGATGACTTACCGATTAATATCCTCCCGACCTCCGTGTTTGCCAAGCTCAAAGTCGGATCTGCCAAGAAGTCGAGAGAGATCATTCAGTTGGCGGATCAGTCTGTTAAACGGTCGAGAGGAACCATTTCAGTCATCGTTACTTTCCAAGGTGCTTTATTACAGGTAGACTTCACGATCATTGACATTGAGCACCGAGGAGAGTTCACCCAGTCTCCGATCATTCTCGGAAAGTCGTTCTTAGCCTTGACTAAGGCAACTATAGATTGTGAGACTCGGGAGGTCGATTTCTCTGCATTGGGAGCACTCCGACCTCACCCGATCTTTGAGGATACACGATATTCCAAGGTAATCCGAAAAGTTGCAGACAATCGTGACCTTCGAGAGATAGTTGAGTCCCGTCTCTCTACTACACTTGCGATACCGACTGTCCAAGCGACCATTGGTTCAGAGACTCCCTACACCTCCACACCACCCACTGCTTGCATTACCACCACCGTGACACCTTCTCGAGAGGACTCACGATCAGAAGTTGTCCCTGAGTCGGACATGATCATTACTGATTTCCTTGATTATTTAGATGATCCGACTTATGAGCCAACCAATGTCAAGCCAACTGAGAACACTATGCCTTACCAGAGACGTGTGTTGACCCTGCAGGAGTACTACAATGCATATGGTGACTCATCTGATGATGGACCTCTAGTCAGCACCTCACTACATCCACGACCTACACCGAAAGAGACAACTGAGACCAAATTGACCAATCTTGATAAATCGGTTGCTCCATCCTCTAGTCGGTCATCTGGTAAGAAGAAGAAGAAGAGTATTGATTCCTCGAGGTGTTCCCCCGAACCCCTCAAGGCTTGTCACTCTCCTCTTCCTCTTGATGCTTCAGGTTCTAGAAAACCGACTAAGAAAGTTGCCTTCGACTTACCAGAAAAGGAACTTTCTGAGGAGTCCTCATCATGTCCGGATGAGGTGATCTATATGAGTGAGCTCAGTTCAGCTGTTCTGAAGCCATATTTGAGCAAGCAGCCATGTGTCGACCCTCGTTGGACGTTCCCCAAACCTCACTATTATTCCTCTATGAACGATTCTGACAGCGACACATATGTATACTACCCACCCCCTCGCTCCCGCAAGAAGGTCCGTCACAAACCTTCTTGATCCTTGTATAGATTCACTCCTCTTGTACATACTTCCTTCTTTGTATATTCTCCAGATCACATCGGTTCTTACACTTACTCTTGTCCTATACTTAGGCCTACCAAGAGCCTAAGTATAGGGGGAGTCGATGCCCGCCGTGTGTACATACTCATCCATTTCTCCTCTTGACCTCGTCCGCCCCATTTTTGCTCTTCTTCTACACTTAGGCTGTCCAGAGCCTAAGTATAGGGGGCGGATCGACTTCTATACTATTTACTTTAGCCATCCTACGCTTAGCATGAGCTATGTCTTTTTCTCGCTTCTTGTGCCATGAGGACATAGCACATGCTAAGTATAGGGGGGCGTGTATATATTACATATATACTTTACCCATAGCTCGTACTTTCACGTATTTTTGTATATATTATACAATAATTATGGGATAGGTAAAAAAAATTTTCCTAAAAAAAACTCTTTTTCCTTATTTGCTAAAAAAAAACTTTTTCAAAAAAAAATCTCTTAAAAAAACTTAAAAAAAACTCTTGAAAAAAAAGAAGAGCAAAACTTTTTCTAAAAAAAACTTCTTTACCTTTGTTTGTCAAAAAAAACTTTTTGAAAAAAAAACTTTTTCTAAAACTTAAAAAAAATAAAAAACTAACTAATAAGTTGGTTTAACCCCTGACACATTCACTTTCACACAAGACTAGTGATGTTCAAGAACACTTGGTTTATGAGCTCTTGAGATTTTGAGTTAACCAGCCTTAGTCATTAGGGTCTTTGACTTAATTATTCACATTTCCCTAGTTTGAAAGATTTGTGTGCTATTTGCATGCTTAGTCTTTACCTTAAGAATATGATCAACACCTCACATACACGACTGCAGTTATGATGAGATGAGTTGAAATTTCACTTGAGGATCTGGGATGAGTGATTTGAGTTTGGACTTGATTTGATGATGCTCGAGGATGGGATAAAATCAATGAAGGCTTCATGAAACCTGAGTGTCAGCATCTTTAGCCAGTATGAGAACATGGTTCTTGTACTATCTCTTGACATTTACCTATGTGCCAGGGTGTGATAAAATAAAAAAAATTATTGATCAGTGTGCGCCAACTCTTGGTAAAAGCAGTGGAGCTAGCCAAAAATACTACAAAGCAATGAAATGTCAAAGAAAAGCTCTCATTCCATACAAAGTCAAATTTCAAAAGAGCTTCCATCAAAGGCGAGCGCTCCCAACCATTTCAAAATGTCCAGTTGGACCACCGCTATTAGGACCAGGAGTCGGGCTTGCATCAAAAAAGGGCTCTGCATCGTAAATGCTACAAGTCTGGGTGTAGAAGGTATAATAGATACTCAAAAAAGACACAACCCGGTGTACTCCCAGGAAAACAAGTGCAGACGGCTCCAACTTCTCTTGACGGACGCACTGATCAACACCAAAAATATGCATTGCGTAATAAGGCACTCGAGAGGATCCTTGTTCCAAGGAGAGGGAGAGAAGAAATGACACAATCCTATGCCCTCCATCAATTGACCTTCCATCTACACTTTTAAGTCTGGCAACTAAAGAGACGGTGGATTGGATGCAAGAAATGATTTATTCCCTAGTGTCGAGGATCGGGTCCTTAGGGAGAATCTCTTGGACCTGGAACCTTGGGTGACGCTGTGACTCTACTCTTGTAACTGCGGTCAACACTTAAAGTCATATCCCTACTATATATGTATACAAAAAGAGTATGATGATTAGGGAAATTGGATACCTTTTGACTAGAGCTTGGTTCAGCTTAGAATTTTAGGATCTCTAAAAACTGAGAGTTCTTGAACGGATCAAGTCTTGTATTCACATGCACAGTTAGGGGTAAATCCAACTTATTCATTCTTTATTTGCTCGAGACTAGCAAAGTTTAAGTATAGGGGTGATGAATCCACGATTCATCATCTCAATATCTGATCTTAACAAAATCCACGAGTAAATTCCCTAATAAATGTATATAAAATCAATAAATTAACAAAATGACTCTTGTTAATAAAATACACGAATTATTGTATATTAGATTGTACAAAATAAGTTAACAATAAAAAGCCGCAAAATCGAAGGAGTTTTTCACATGTAAATAGCCCAAACTTCATGTATTTTTAATAATTTCATTTCAACTCCTTTTTGGCTAATTCTTTCTCCAACATGTTCCTATCAATGTATATAAAAATAAAAAAATACAAAACAAATTTTACCTCAAATAAATGCTCCTAGATCCCAAAGAGAAAAAGCTGTAAAGAACAACTTCCAAGCCAAATTCCCGTTCCGTATGAACTCTAAATTCACCAAACTCACTTTTAAAGTTCAAGTTAGAAAATTATCTATCCAACGGAAGTAGTTTCATTAAAATCGGAACTCATTTGTAAAAGTTGGGTTTTGGGACTTAGATGTACATTGTATATTATGTTCATATTCATTCCTTCTTCATTTTTTATTACTAAAAATACAAAAATATCATGATTGTGTTGTATTTTAATTGTAGTATTTCATTGTATTTTGCCATTATAAATATCTCTCATTAAAAAGACAAAAAAATACATATTAGAAAAGTAAAAAAATGTGTACATGTTGTTTGTCTTCCCTTGTAAATTTTCCACTATTTCTCTTCTCTTTTTATTTTATTGTATTTTAAGTAACCTACTCTATTTATTTATTTATTATTTTCCCATTCTCTGCAATAACTTCCATTCTACCACTAACCTCCATTAACCTCCAAGTCTCATCAACCTCCATTCAACACCATTATTCATCTAACTTCCCATTCAACCCCATCACTAATTTAACCTCCCATTCAACACCACCACCATTCTAACTTCCCTTTCTCTTCTCTTTATATTCATTTGTACATCCTCATTTTTCCCCATCCACCATTCTTATAGAATAAGGAGAGAGCTTGGAGTGTTTTGTTGGTGACAGCGGTGAAGCGTCTTCCTCAAGCGACGACCTCCTTTAGGTAAGATCCGCGGAGCTCCGCTCCGCGTCACGAGTTCCCCATCGAGCTCACTTAGCTTCTCCGATTTTATTTTTCCAATCGGATCGAGGCAACGATAGGAGTTCAGCGTAGCTGCTTCGCAAATCCGGCGAAGAATCAGGTAAGTATTTCTCATCATTTCTCTTGTTATTTTATTTTATCTAATATTTTGTTTTCTTGTTGTCTTGATAATTTTTTTTACCATCACTTCAACACCTATCATTTATATCCCCATTTCCACCTACTCTTATTTGTTTATATCACATCATATTTCATCAACATCTTCATCATTTCATCACCATAATGTTCCCCTCATTCTCATTTCTATTTGCATTCTCTGTTTAAAAAAAATCAAAAAAAATATTTGCATTAATTCAGTAAAAAAATCAAACAGTAAAAAAAATTAAAAAAATAAAAAAAACACACAGGAGGGAAGCAGCGTGCACCGCCGCCGCCCCCTCCCTTTCTCCTCCGCGGACCCGCGCCAACCTCCGCGCGTCGGCGTCACCGCCGCCGCCCCTCCAGCTCCCAGGTGCATCGCCCCTCGGCCGCATGCCGCCCTTCGCGGCCGCCCGCCGCGCCCTCAGCACCGCCCGCACCTCCTCGGAGACCCGTGCCGCCCGCCGTGCCCTCAGCGCCGCCCGTACCTCCTCGGAGCCCCGCGCCGTCCACGCCTCCTCCGCGCGCTGGCGCGCGCGCGCGCGCGCCGCACATCCGCCTGTGGGGAGCCGCCACCGCCATCCCCGTCCGTTGGGTTCCTCTTTCGTGACCTCCCCAGGAAGAAGGTGACCCTTTTCCTTATTTTTTTTAATGTAAAAATTGCGTTTTTCTTTAGTACAAGTTTAGAATATTGCATATCAGTCCCTGTACATAAGTTGAGTTTCTTTTTAATTTCTGTATTGCACAAAGACCCCTATGTTTGTGTGTTGATTTGGACCTTGGTTTGGTGTCCTTTTATTTAAAGAAAAATATCATTGTGTGGAGCAACTTATTCTCTGTCATCTGAGTATTTATTTGTATTTTTTGTTATATGGGTAATTAATTAAAATTGTCTAACTGAAATTCTGCATATTTTACCCATTTTGAGCACTTAATTTCATATCTCACAGACAGTTGCTCTAAAAATTCCCTAAAAATTAGGAATGATGCCCTGATATATGATTAACTTACTGTCCAAATTTCATCCAAAATGGAATTGTCTTGTACCTGGAATAATTTGTAGAGTGAATTTAGTATTTGATTTTTAATTAAATCCACAGACATCGTTTTCGCGAAATTTCAAGTCTCCTGGATTCCATATGAAAACATCTATATGAGATAATTTGCTCTCTGATTAATTTTATATTGTGGATTAATTAGGAGTTATTTACTCACTGTTACTCTGATTTCACTAAAAATCCATAAAAAATTCATATTTTGTCAAAAAATTCCAAAAATATTACTGTAGCTTTTTTGCATCATGTTTTCATTTCAATAAAATTTTCATGATTTTTGCTTACTGTTTGTGTGAGAAGTTGCGAAAAAACTCATAAAAAGTGTGCATTTTCCTTGTTGCATTTTAACCCCTAAAATTCCAAAAAAATATGTTTTGCATTCATCACTGAATTAGGATTCTAGAAAAAAATATAATTTAGCTAAATTGGATTAATTGTGTATTAAAATTAATTTGGCTAAGTTGTGTGTTTTCTTGATGTCTTAATTCAACCACATTCGCATTTGGCATTCATTTTGCATTAAAAAAATTAAAAAATATACCGCATGGAAATCTAGATCTAAGTTTTCAAATTAAACCCAAGTTGTTCCTTTGCCTCCCTGTGTTCGACCCCGGACTTGCCCGGGATATAAATTAAGCCGAGACACTCTTCACGGAGATTTTCTCTCGATTCTGTCTGAATCACTAAGTACACGTATTACAACGAATACAAATTATTTATCGTATTTAGCAACTCGTCACCAAGTAAAAATAAATTTGCCACTCTCATTTAGTTGAACATTACTTGAAGTGGTATTTTTGATGATTCATTGATTACACAACTGCAACGAATCTAACTATTAATTTGACTAAATTAACAAGGGTATTCTGAGCTACGTAAGGGATGGTCGTACGTGAGTATAGGGGATGATCACTAATGACCGTCCCGTTTGTTCCTCCACCAATGGCCCCACACACTCGCGACGTTAACAGTAACGACCGTCCCCTTTGGTCCAAATGGCCCCAGAATACTCACGACACTAACGGAAGACCTTTGGAGATGGTCACAACCATCCCCAATAACCCTTTAGGAGGGGAAAATTCTGGCAGTGCCTTGGTCATGTCAGAGGGGACGATCACTAACGATCGTCCCCTTTGGTCCACCACCTATGACCCCAGAACACTCGCGACATCAACAGAAGACATTTGGGGACGGTCAAGGAGGGGAAAATTTTGGTAGTGGCTTGGTCATGTCAGAGAGGACGGTCACTAACGACCGTCACCTTTGGTCCACCAGCTATGGCCCCAGGACACTCGCGACGCCAATAGAAGACCTTTGGGGATGGTCACAATCGTCCCCAAAGGCCCCTAAAGAGAGGAAAATTCTAGCAGTGCCTTGGTCATGTCAGAGGAGACGGTCCCTAACGATCGTCCCCTTTGGTCCACCACCTATGGCCCCATAACACTCGCAACGCCAAAAGAAGACATTTGGGGACGGTCACAACCGTCCCCAAAGGCCCATTGGGAGGGAAAAATCTGGCAGTGCCTCGGTCATGTCAGAGGGGACGATCACTAACGACCGTCCCTACTACATCATTATAAAAAGAGATGGTGCCCCGCTGACCGTCCCTCACTTTGTGCATATTGGCAACGGTCGTCAGACGACCATCCCCAAAACCTTTTAATATGGACGGTCATCATAGAACCGTCGTCAGTTATCATCCCAAAAAGCATAAACTCTTGTAGTCTGTATCAAGAATGCCTGAGGGTGATGTGATCATAAACGATTGTATAACCATGACGCTTCCATTCCGAGGGAGTGATGAAACATGTTTGGATTTTAGTGACTCCTCTCAGAGTAGAAGTAATCTGATCTTGGTCCAAGTGTTGGACATTGATCCGAATAAGATTCAGATGCAATAAGAAGATTAGATTTACTGTCTTGATTTAATCAAGCATCTATGAGAGGTTCATGAGATCTGGATTTGAGATGTGATCTCAATATCCAAGTCACTATTTGTGGAACAATACAATCGCCATGTCCTTATCTCCAAATATCTGCAGAGAAAGAGCATTATTCTTGAAAGAGTTCAAGGATAAAATAACTGTTGATGTATCTAAGCATTGAGAAATGGATAATTAAATATGATATAATTATCTTGAATATTGTGAATTTGATTCACATTATTGGGATATATAATGATCATCCTATATAATTAAATGTGATTTAATTATTATGGATAATAATAATGTGGATAACAATATCCAATTATTTATAATATGTTATAAATAAGATTTATAATGTATTAGAGAGAGCTTATTATGATTTATATTTGTTGATTAATTATTTGTGTGAATTGGATTCATATTGGATAATTAATTGAAATGTCAATCACATTTTATTTTGAGTTGTGAATGTGATTCACAAATTTCCAATGGCAAGATTGCAATATTCTCAAAACAATTATGAATTATTTTCGTAGTTATTTTACAACAAGTGTTGTTGTAAAATCATGCAGATTTCCAAGGAATAATGCAATCTCACAAGATTGCATGAGATTGCATGGAGATTCCACCCTTCCATATTGGAAGGGTGGATGGCCACCAATTCCTATATGGAAAGGGTGGTCGTCCACTCTATGTGAAGGGATGTAATCTCCATCCTAAAATCTCCATGTATGCTTGATTTGATTTAGGATTAAATTGTATTGATTTATCAAATGAATTTAATCTAAATTACATTAATTATTGTTGTGTTTTTACCAACAACATCTTGGCCATTGAAAGAAGCACAAATCAATCTCATTCATTGATTTTGTGTAGCATATGGATTGTGATCCATGGACTCCTACAATCCTATATAAGGAGAGGCACCCCTTGCCCTTTCAAGAGTTTAACATCTACACGATAAGCTCTCTCCTCTCTTTTTATTCACGCCCTCTCTTCCTCTCTCTCTCCATTAATTGTCGTCCACCTAACCCAGAAAAGAAGAATTCGGCGTCGCTCCGTAGTTGTGCTACCGCCTCGACGACTTTTGGTTCTCCATCTTCTTTGGTGTGCCTCGCTCACGAAGAAGATGTTCGATCTGGTGTGACGAGATCAAGATTTCCCTTTCTTGAATCAACATATTGGATTGCGAGGATTACACGGCTATCCTCGCGCTCGCAAGCGTCTTCTCGAAAGATCAGACTTGAGACATGAGGTCTCTTTTCATAGAGGCTTGAATGCAAGCACGCTAAAAAAGGTATTCCTTTATCTTTGGTGTGGTTAACGATTCGAGAATCGTTTTTGGATCATGTGGTTTCATCGCATGAAAAATTTTTAAACTCCGCTGCATAGAACAACTAGTGCGACTAGTCGTTCTCGATCATATATGATACGATCCTCACGCTTCTGTAATGCGCTTAAAGGATTATTCCATATCATTCAAGTGGTATCAGTGCCTTTGGTCGGAGGTAATGGATATGATCCATAAACCTAGGAAGACTTGGGTTCGTTAGGGTTTGCGAAAGTTCTGTCGCATTTCTTTTTCGCATCTCTATTTAGTGAATAACTTCGGCCTTTTTTATAATTTTTAAACACAAAATAATTACTTGAATTTTGTTCCCCATTAAATAGGGAAACCGTGGGATCTGAGTTTGCATAATTTGGATTTCGTTTGCTCAAGATATGATCATTTTAATGAACATGTATCCACTGTTTCAGGGACTGCGAGTCTTAACATAATTAAGGGGTTAATTACTGTTTTGAAATGCCTTAAAATGCATGCTAATCACTTAGCTTCTGTTGTAACCAAATTAGCAAACTTTGAAAACTTATTTGTCAAGATTTAAATTGATTGAGATATGTTAATTTTAGTAAGTGGGGGTCACTACTGGAAATTACATTCCTAATCAAGAATCATGTGATTGTCAATTAGTGAAATTAATAGTTAATTTCCTGAAATAATTATGGAAAATATTTGAGAAATATTTAGTGATAATTATTTCCTTAATTGACATTACCATAACCAACCATTGATTAGATTTGATCTAGATCACAATTGGTTACATAATCAATAAACAAATTTTCTTGAATAGGTTTGGGAATTTGTTTAGCAAATTTCCTTATAATAAAAATGATTTTGATTATTACTATACGGTATAGCTTTGTTGAAAATCGATGAACATCTCAAGTACACAATGATCAATTTGATATTATCCTTTCTAAGGTGGATATGGTGTCTAGTCGGGGAGCGTTGGGGTAGCAGGTTGCACCGTGTGCGATCTGTCCCACTCCCGTCGGTACTGGCCATGACAGTAGGTAGGGACTCGATAATGCTGGAGAGATGAAGGTGTATTTTTCTAATTATTAAAATTCGAATAATACGTACTTTGAGTTTATACTATCCTTTCAAGTGACAACCAGGTTTGTTGATTGAATTGGATTGATAATTGATTTAATGTGATTAAGTTGATTATATCCAATTAAGAAACTCTATTATGGATAGATGTGTATTTCCCTTAGAAGAATTAATTATATGAATATAGTTCACGATAATTAATTAAAATTTAAATATGAGGTGAAGGATCACATAAGTGACATCCATGGTCTTCCGTCAAGGCAAATGGTTCTGTCGCCAGATATTGTATGTAGGAGACACATGTTCGAAGTAATAACTCCTGTATACAATTCATTTGGATCAGGTTCTTTGCTTCTCGAAAGAGTAAGGCCGTATACGTAGTGACCATCATATCGGATCCTCATATTATTGTGGCGATATTTGATTGCATATAGCAAGTTTTAAGGATGTTGACAGTTGGTTCAATTAACAACGGGTGAACATCACCTTAGGGGTGGTGGGCCCGAGTGTTAAAGATCGAATTGGAAAATGCCAGTTAGACTTATAAGACGGAATGTGTTCCCATATTTCTTTATTGGAGTTACAGTTTCTCATATTATGGGATGTGAAAGATAAAGAGGATATCCCAGTTCTTGCTTGAGATATAGCGGTAAGTATATCTTTTTCTTTGAAAGTGAACAAGGGAGTGAACTTTGCAAAGTTGAAAAGGCAAAACTAATTTGATTTAAAATTCCTTAATCAAATGTTTTAAAATGAATATATAATTATTTTTATGTTCTAATATAGTGTATTTTTAATTTCAGAAAATGAAGTCCATGAACTCTCTAAGCAGGCTCCGGGAGGTCAATCAGTTGACTGGACCAAATTATTCGGATTGGATCTGAAATTTGGATCTTGTCCTTTCTGCTGAGCGCATTTCCTATGTGATATCCAAGTACAACTTGCAGACCTAAAGACTCTGAAAGATATCAAATTTAATGAAAAATATGATGAAGATCATAATTTGGCAAGGTGTTACATTCTTGGTTCATTATCCAATGTGCTTTAGAAGCATCGTGTGGAGATAAACCATTGCCAAGAGATCATGTTGAATTTGAACGAAATGTTTGGTGATGTGAATCACACACAACGTTATATGTAATGAAAGAACTTATTCACTGCAAGATGTAGGAAGGGACCTCTGTCAGAGAACATGTACTCAAAATGTTTGGGTATCTCTCTGAACTGGAAACATTAGGAGACTTTATGGATTCTGACATGCGGGCTGATTTCTGCCGTCACTCCCTAAGTCTTTCAACAATTTTGTGGTCACGTTCCACATGAGCAAAGTTGATTTTACCAATGTTGTGCTATTGTATGCATTAAAGTCTGCTGAAGATGTAATGAGGAAGGATGGCCCCTCATCCAGTGCAATGGTTGCACAGGTCAAAGGAAAGCACAGTCAGAAGTACGGTTCTCAGAAGGTCCCGACTCAGAAGAGAAAGAAGAAGAGTGAAGGTGTTGTCTCATCTTCTGGTGCATCCACTTTGATAGCGTCGAAGAAAATCGATGTTTATCAACACTGCAAGAAGCCAGGGCACTGGAGGTGTAACTGCCCAGAATACCTGAAGTCGGTTGACAAAGGTAAAGCCCCTGCATGTATGAAATCTACTTTCATCATTGAAACTAGCTTTCTCGTTGGATGAGAAGGAAGTTGGATTGTTGATTCTGGTGCTTTTGTTCATGTATGCAATGTGTTGTATCTATTTCAGGAAACTTGGTATCTAGAAGAAGGGGAGATAGTCATCCAGATGAGATTCGATGCAAGTGTTGTAGCAGTTGTCATCGGAACATGCAGACTATCATTATTTAGTGGAAGAGTCCTAGTACTTAAAGAGTATCTTTATGTACTTGAAGTTAGAAGGAATTTAATATCTGTATCTAACCTTGTTAGACGTGGATATTCATTCCTTTTCTGTAATAAACTCATCATAAGTCATTATGATCAACATATTGCGGATGATATTTTGACTTTTGGTGGAATCTATGAATTGTGCATCGATGAACATGTCATGAATGTTACTACCACTAATAATAATAAAAACCTTAAAAGATTCACGAAGAATGAAAATATTCGAATATAATTTGGCATCAAAGGCTTGGTCATTTATCTGTTGATAGGATCAATATATTGATTAAAGATGGGCCCTTAGATTTTCTACATGTTCAATCTCTGCCTACCTGCGAACATTGTATTCGAGGTAAAATGACTAGGATGCCTTTTCGTAACAAGGTTCCACGATGCGAGGATATTCTTGACCTAATACATACTGATGTACGTGGTCCATTCAGTGCCATGAATCGAAATGGATATCAATATTATTTGACTTTTATTGATGATCATTCACGATATAGGTTTATCTCCCTACTACGTCATAAATCTGAAATCTTTGAGAAGTTCAAAGAGTTCAAGGCTTTGGTTGAGAACCAAACTGATAAGAAGATTAAATGGATTTGATCTGATCGAGGTGGGGAGTACCTCTCAGATGAATTCAAGGAATACCTTAAGGAGAATGAAATTGTCTCCAATCTCACTCTTCTTGAAACCCCCCAACTTAATGGTGTTGCTGAAAGACGCAACAGGACCATCATGGACATGGTCCGTTCAATGACGAGCAAAGCAAATTTACTTCTTAGTTTCTGAGGATATGCAGTAGAGACTGCAAAATATAATTAAACCATATTCCCAACAAATCTGTGCCTAAGACTCCTTATGAGCTATGGTATGGAGCCAAATCTAGTGTTAATCACTTGATGGTTTGCGGTTGCTTGGTCCATGCGAAGAACGTGGACGCAAGTAAGCTAGAATCTCGCTCTCGTAAGTGTTACTTCATTGGGTATGTTAAAGATGGTATTGGATACTAGCTTTATGATCCTTATACCTAGAACATTTTTGTTTTTAGAGATGTAAAATTTCTAGAAAATGACTTTCTTAAAGGTCAAGATAAAAATGAAGTTGAGGGACTCATTGAATCTCCTGAGGATTCTGAGCTTCCTGAACCAGAAATTGAAGAGATGAATAAAGATGAAACACTCGTACCTCTTCGAAGGAGTTCAAAGGTGGTTGCACCACCTAAAAGGTATGGATTCCATGTGTCAAGTGAAACCGACAATGATCCCGCTTCATTTGATGAAGCAATCATAGATCATGATATGGATAGATGGATGCTAGCAATGAAGTCAGAGATTGATTCCATGCATAAGAATGGTGTATGAACCCTAGAGGATCCACCTAAAGGGGTAAAACCCATTGGGTGTAAATGGATCTTCAAGAGAAAGAGGGGACCTGATGGGAAAGTAGAGACTTCCAAGGCACGGCTCATGGCAAAAGGCTACACACAGAGAGAAGGAATCGACTACAATGAGACATTCTCTCCTGTGGCTATGCTTAAGTCCATCAGGACGCTGTTGGCTATTGTTGCATCTATTGACTACGATATCTGGCAGATGGATGTCAAGACAACTTTCTTCTATGGATACCTCGAGGAGGGTATCTATATGGAGCATCCCCATGGCTTCATAACTGAGGATGGAAAAGTATGCAAGCTAAAGAAATCTATCTATGGGTTTAAACAAGCTTCTCGTAGCTAGAACATCAGATTTGACGAAACCATAAATAGTTATGATTTTGTGCAGAATTCTGATGAACCTTGTGTGTACAAGAAGCTTAATGGGAGCGCCATTGCATTCGTCGTGCTTTATGTAGATGACATCCTTATCATTGGGAATGATACAGGGATGATGACCAGTGTAAAAATTTGGCTATCTCATACCTTCGAGATGAAAGATCTTGGAGAAACCTCTTATATCTTAAGCATGAAGCTGTTCAGAAATCGAGAAAAGAGGATATTGGGATTATCACAACATGGGTACATTTAAAAAATTCTTGAACGTTTCTGTATGGATAGTTTCAAGAAAGGTTTCCTCCTCGTAAGACATGGTATCCACCTATCTAAAGGGATAGCTCATCAAAGTGTTGAGGAAAAGAAGAACATGGCTAGATGCCCTTATGCATCAGTCGTAGGAAGATTAATGTACGCCATGACGTGTACTAGGCTAGATATCTTCCATGCAGTGGGAGTGGTAAGTCCTTACCAATCCTGCTATGGAGAGAAACACTAGAATGCAGTAAAGAACATTTTCAAATATCTAAGACAGACACAAGATTACATCTTGGTCTATGGAGAAGTGATCTCCAAGTCTTGATATATACAGATTCAGAATTCCAGTCAGATATTAATGATCGAAAGTCGACATCAGGGTTTGTGCTCCTGTTGAATGGTGGTGATGTGAGCTGGAGAAGCAAGAAGCAGGACACTACAACAGATTCAACAACATAAACTGAATATATTACCACATCGGATGCTGCAAAGGTGGCGGTGTGATTGCGCAAGTTCATCATGAAACTTGGCGTAGTTTTCTCTGATCCTCCCATCCCGTTACTCTGCGATAACACAGGAGCCATTGCCTAGGCGAAGGAACCCAGATGGCATCAAAAGAGCAAGCACGTGGAAAGGAAATACCACATCATTTGAGAGATTCAAAAGTGTGGTGACATTGTCATCATAAAGGTGGCCTCTGCCGACAACGTGGCTGATCCTCTTACCAAACCTCCGACACAGAAGGTTTTCAACCATCATGTAATGAATATGGGTTTATGGATTGTTCCTGAATGGTTCTGAGGGCTAGCGGGAGATTGTTAGCCATGTGAGCCCGAGACAAACTATTCTTGCAATAAATGTTATCGTAATATATGATTTATCAATAAAACTTATTGATTGTTTCGCTCCCTTTCAGTGATTAATTGAATGAATGCACTATAAGGTCCCTCTGTAAAATTAGGGTTATGTACCATGTCCGTCTTGATAATCATATAACTGTTGATTCAATAATTGAATCATAGAGGCTGGTGCTTGAATGAATATCTAAGGAGTTAGATTGTGGACTCATCAAGCACCGTCAAATGATTATTAAGAGATAATCTCTGTCTTGAGAAGTAAATGGAAATCCTTTCTCAGTAAGGTTGATATCTGACCGACCTCTTGATGCATGTCCTCTACATGGGAATAGTGATTCGGAGGTGTCAGATTAGTTAGGTCAAAGGTTGACTTAACGAGATCGAGATAGCCTAAGTCCTATGTTGAATATTGTCACAATATAGGCACACATCCTCTGACTAGAGACATATGTGTTACTTTATGTTTGAGTGTATACATTTGGCAGACCAATAGGTTGATGTCCTAACCAAGGACAATACACAGACGAGCTGGTGTGCATGTAAGGGCATATGAGCAATATGATCTCTCAAATGGATCATACATGTTCACTTGAGAACCAGAAGACATGAGCTCACTCATGAGGTATTTGGACCGATCAAATTCCATGTATGGTCGTCGTGCTTTGGAAGCATGACAAGAAATTTTAAGGTATGATATATGCTTTGGGAAAGCATATGATCGATATCGATTCCCAATTACCAAGATTGAGAAACTTGATTATAATACCCTGAAGATGACAACATAAATTGATCTATATCTTTGGGTTTATCATAGGTCTTACAGTATGTAGGATGTACAAGTATTAGGAATACTTGAGGGTGATGTGATCATAAACGATTGTATAAACATGGCGTTTCCATTCTGAGGGAGTGATGAAACAAGTTTGGATTTTAGCGACTCTTATCAGTAGAGAAGTAATATGATCTGTTCCTCATTAAATAAGGAAACCACAGGATCTGAGTTTATGTAATTTGGATTTAATTTGCTCAAGATACGACCCTTTGAATAAACATGTATTCACTGTTGCAGTGCGAATCTAAACATGATTAATGAGTTAATTACAGTTTTGGCGCCTTGAAATGCATTAAATATCACTTGGGAGCTGTCATAAATCAAATTATCAATCTTAAGAAACTGATTTTGCGTAATTTGGATTTAAATTGATCAAGATATGTTGCTTTTAGTGAGTAGGGGTCACTACTGAAAATTTACGAATTTGATCATGAACCATGTGATAGTCATTCAAATAAGTTGATGAAAATTAATTGTTAATTTTCTGAAATAATTAGTGATAAGTATTTGTGAAATACTTAAATAGATAATTATTTCATTGAATGGTATTTCACTAGCCAAGATGATAAGATAGTTGATCTTGATCATTAATTGGTTGATATGAAATCATCAACAAACATTGTTTTCATGAAAAACCTTAGTTTATCCTACGATAGTTGTAGGACAACTTTTACATGCAAAACCCTCTGGCTTGAATATGATTGGGGATTTGTTTAGCAAATATCCTTATAATATTATCAAAATGGTTTTGATGAATATTATATGGTATAATTTCGGTTGAAAAACCGATGAGCATCTCAAAGTACATAATGATCTATCTGGCATTATCCTTTCCTGAGGTGGATATGGTGTCTAGTCAGGGAGCGTTGGGGTAGCAGGTTGCACCGGATGTGGTCCGTCCCACTCCCGTCGGTACTGGCCATGACAACGGGTAGGGACTTAATAATGCCGGAGAAATCAACGTGTATTTTTCTAATTATTAAAATTCGAATAATACGTACTTTGAGATTATACCTACTATTCAAGTAATAATCAAGTTTGTTCATTGAAAATTGGATTGATAATTAATTTAATGTGATAAATTGATTATATCCAATTAAAAGCACTCTATTATGAATAGATGTGTATTTCCCTGGAAGAATTAATTGTGTGAATATGATTCACGATAATTAATTATTATAATTTGAATATGGGGTGGAGGATCACATAGACATCCATGGTCTCCCGTCAAGGCAAAGGATTCCGTCGCCGGATGTTGTATATAGGAGAAGCCTGTCCGAAGTGACAGATCCTATATATGATTTATTTGGATCGAGTTCTCTGCTTCTCGAAAGAGTAAGGCCGTATAGTAGTCCAATATCGGGTCCTCATATTATTGGGACGATATTGGATTGCGTATAGTGAGTATTAAGCATGTTGACGGTTGGTTCAATCAACAACGGGTCAGCATCGTCTTAGGGTTGGTGGAACCGGGTGTTAAAGACCGAATTGGGAAATGCAAGTTGGACTTGCAAGGCGGAATGTGTTCCCGCTTCTCTTTAATCAAGTCGCAGGTTCTCATATTATTGGGATGTGATAAGGATAGAGAGGAGATCTGATGATTACATTATATATAGTTATAACATGCTTAAATTATGTGGAGTATAATCTTAATACTTGATATATAAACTCTAAATTCACATAATCCGCTTCTAATTCATACAACAAAGAAAACAACTTAATGCATGATCTTTATTCAAAATCTAGTTATATTAATTACACAATGAGTATACATTCATAGAACATACGATAATTACCTTTAATAACTCATATGTATATTTATTATGAAAAGAGGAGAAATCAAAATCTCGTTATAAATATATGTAAGAGAGAGAAAGCAGCATTGAAACAAATCCAACATAATTGGCTTGTTCAACTTAGTTGTACAATTGCCTTTTACATTTTAATGGAGGGTGTATTAGGAAATTTGTCCATCATGCATGTGAATGTTTTTTCCCTAAATGTCTCTCTCTTTTAAGCTTCAAGTACATTGCATTCCCCATGCAAACAAAACCACCCACGTGACTCCTCCTTCTCCCCCCATGCATGTACAATCAAGTTGCACCATATTTATGATATAAATATTTGCAGGTCACGAAGGCTTCGTATTTCCATTGCATGCAACTACCAACGGGTCCCGAGGTCCCTCTCCGCCATGCCTTATCAAATGACCCATCGTCTCCTCCACCTTGTGCATCGGGAGAGCGCACATATAGCATGAAGGAACCCATCTTCCTCGGGAGGGTGTTTACACCATCAACCCACTCTGTTCCCATGATGACGTTTTGCCTGCTCGATCAGCTGTCATCATCAGCTATAAAATGGAGGGCTGGCAGCCGAGCCGGGGGCGTGATCTCTCTCTCACACAAGCATTCTTCCAAAGCTTAATCTCTATCCCGTACTAGCAAACTCGTCCACCAAGCAACCACTCACGGTGGTTCTTCTCCGGCCTTGCTCTACTGTTGCACGCACGACAGTCACTCCTGGCCGCCTACCACCTGTGAGCACGACCACCTCCTTCAGCCCACCGGCCGCACGCACAGACGTTCTCTCCAGCCCGCTCTGCTGCGCAAGCCCAGGCCACTTGCACGGCCTCCTCCCTCTCACCAGTCATGCCGCCTGCACAACCTTCTGTCTAAGGCACTGCCACCGTCAGTGTGAAGTGCTCTCCATTTCTAGAGCCTTAACTTTGCAGAGAAGACAAGCTCCCTCTCTTTCTCTTTCTACTTTCAGCTTTAAAGTTAGTACTGTCTTCAATATTTAAAATTATATTTGCTGTATTCGAATTTTTGAATCTGATTCATGAAGTTAATGAAATGATTGTTTATCTTCTTTACAGATTTGCACCTAATGTCTGAAGTATTTCTATCTCAGTCCAATAACCTTCTTCATTAGTTAACAAAATAATTGCTTTTCTCTCGCAAATCCATTCATCATGTCTAAAGTATATACGTATATGCCCCCGGAACCCTATTTTGAGCATTCGAATATCATCAAAATATCAGAAAATTTCTCAAAGTAATTTATGATATTTGGATATTTTATATATGCTTCATGCCATTCTTGATATCCGTTGAATCGCTATATGAATAGTAACTCCTTTGAATCGCTTTGGAGTCAAATTGGTCTTGAAAGTCAAAGAGAAATCATTCAAATTTGCCTAGTCCTTGTGGATTCGAACCTCTACTTACCGTATACATTTTGTATGTCTCCATTGTGCTCGTAGTTGTATTTTATTTGATTAACTTGATTGTTCGTGGTAACACAACGACTTGATAAAATCACCTTCTTAAACCGCGAAAAATCTTGTTATCATTTTGGCGCCGTTGCCGGGGACTAGGCAACATTTGCAATTTTTTTTTCCTTCATTTCTACTCATCTTCAATTATCTAATCCGTGCATTACTTTGTTTTGCAGGTACTTAGGCTTCAAAAAAAATATTTTTCTGTTATGCATTTCATTTTTTAAGCAAATTTGTAATTTGTGCTAAGTAGAAAATCTGTAATATTTTCTTCTCCCTCCTTCTCGGAAAAGCTCGCCATCAATAGGACAAAACATTACGGATTTAGCGCCAGAAGTGCAGGCACTGTGAGCTTCTCTTACTATTAGGCATATTAGGTTTTTATTTCTCTTGCATTTGTTTGCGCATCAAATTAAACCGAAAAATATTAAAAAAGAGTTCTTCTTTGCATCATCTCTGTGGTTTTCTCCCTCTGCTCACCTAAAAAGATCACCAAAACGTGCTTTATCATGCTAAAAAGATAAGCTTGAAAGGCCACCGCAGTGGCCCGAGTAGAAAGCGGGAAAATTCTGATTGCTTGATTTGATGCACTTGTATGACACAAAAATCACGAGCACATAGAACCCTTGGATAGTGACAAAAATCCCTGGTGCTACGTGGGATTGCAGAGAGAAATAGTAACTCCTTGACGCGTTGGGCACAGGTTCTTGTGGGAAAAGCAGATCTAACGATCTGAGTACCAACCCTGGATCCCCCAGCCGGATTAGGACATCGATTTCTCACAATCTTCCACACCCACCTCATCCTTAAGGACTTTAACTTGTATGAAAACTTTTTGTTGAATCACTAAACTAAAATCGAAAAGATAACCGCTTCCGCGGTAATTTTTGTGTGAGTTGGTGAATCAACAAATTGTCTTGTGTATTGTGCTGTGTATGCTAGGTCGTAGATCTCTGAGAAATCCACTGCAACAACCATTAGAGTACGACCCACTTTACAGAAGAAAAACCAACCCATCTCCTTCAACTGAGAATTCACCTGACATTGGAGACATGGGAGAAGAAAGACCAAATCCTATGGATCTCATCCTGCATCAACTACAACTGCTGAGAGAAGAAAATGCCACAATCCGCCACACCATAGCACCTCTCATCCGACCACCACCCATTAGTACACATTATAACCCGGCGACAGAAGACTTAATCCATTGGGTCCAGATTCCACCTGAGGTGGGAGACTTTGAAATAAAGCCAGCATCTCTCTCCTTGATACCAAAGTATTATGGAAATGAGAGTGAAGACCCGTTCTTGCACATACAAGACTTTCGATCTGCATGTGACACAATGAGCATCCCTGGAGTAGAAAAGGAATATATTTATATGAAAGCTTTCACTCATTCTCTTAAGGAACGGGCACTCCAATGGCTCCGAAATTATGGAACCCCACTCACATCCTGGGACGCCTTAAGAGAGGCATTCATCAAGAAATACTTCCCAATAGGAAAGACAAATGCCTTGAGACAAGCCATATCGTCATTCACTCAGAAGAACAAAGAACCCATTCATGAAGCTTGGGAGCGTTTCAAGGAATTACAAAGGAAATGCCCTCATCATGCAATCCCCAAATGGAAATTGGTTCAGATATTCTATGAGGGCATAGACACATCATTCAAGAGAGTTATTGACGGCTCATGTGATGGGAATTATATTAGCCGCGACGAACATTTCGTATGGACCTTATTTGAAAACATGGTTGATAATTCGGTGAATAGCTCATCCATCGGGCAATATAGTGGGCACATAAGACCTGTCAATATAGTCGATCACGAGAACTCCACCAGCAACTCATCCAAACAAAGTCATGACAAATGGGAAGTTCTTTCAAAACAGATGGATCTCATGACCCAAGCCATAGGTAACCTGGCTCTGAATAAAGTCCCGAACAACATTTGCGGGGTTGCGTCTGACCCTAATGTTCAGGACTTTGGCCATTTACCATTTTCTCATGATCAAGAATTGACTCCCGAGACTATAAATTGGGTACAACGAAACCAATGAGGCTCATTTTCAAACACCCAAAATCCTGGATGGAGAGAGCGATCCAATTTAGGTTGGAATGGGCAAGTTGGAGGGACCTCACACAACAAATATCATTTTCAAAATCACTCGCAACCCCAACAACCAACAGGACTTTCTATGACTCAACCTTCCACAGCTGTAAACTTTGATGCATTGACTCAAGCTATACAACAACTTACGGCAGCACAACAACAGGCCAACGAAGCACAACAACAGGCCAACGCTGAGAATGCTCGCCAATTTGCTGAGATACGATCTTATATTCCAGCATTGTCACCTCAACCCCTGCCCAATCCTAATACCAATAGAGCTAGCTCATCCGGATCATTCCACACCCCACCACCAGCCAAATCTTTCACGTCACCCCCTGGATTCCAAGCTCAAAATCAAGGATTTTCTGCCCCAACTCATAAGACCAATAATTTTATCCAAGGAACTCATCCTCAAGGTTTCTCTACATCCACCCAAGGATCCAACCTGCATCAACCTAAAAATCAAGTGACTTTCAAAACACCAAATCAACCCAATCAGTCTGCTAATGCTGTAACTCTCCGAAATGGGAAAACTACATCTGCCTATATCATTCCACAAACTAACACAACTGTTGAGGCTCAAATTGAGGAAAAAGAGGAAATTGAGAATGAAGAAGGACATGCTGAGACCACCATGCCGTCGCCTCCCTCTCTCATAGCTATCCCCTTTCCTGAAGCTTTTCGCAGGAAAAATACTAAATCACCCACACTCGATCCTGAGTTAGAGAAACTCTTCTCTGACATTGTCATTGAGATCCCACTTCTGAAAGCCCTTGAACAAGTTCCAGCTTTCTCTCGCTTTTTAAAAGAGAAATGCACACCGAAGAGGAAATCAAAGGGAAAGAATGAAAAGAATCACGAGGACGTTGAAAAACATGTTCTGCCTCAAGCAACATCAAATGTCATTTCACACTTCCTACCTACAAAGAAAAAAGATCCAGGTGCACCGTTGGTGAAGTGCACTATCGGGAAGCTGACATTCGAACGTACATTGTTGGATAATGGTGCCTCGATTAACCTCCTCCCTACTGCTATTCTGGAGCAGTTTGACTTGGGAAAAATAAAACCTGTCTCAATGATTTTACAGATGGCTGATCATTCTGTAAAAAGACCAAAGGGAGTACCTGAGGATGTAATAGTCACGGTTCAGGGACACCAATTCCCAGTAGATTTTGTTGTTATGGATATGGACCAAGCAAATACACTAAGTGAAACTCCCATCATACTTGGACGACCATTCTTGGCCACTGCCAAGGCACACTTTGATTATGAGGATGGGAGAGTGGAGTTTAAAGTTAACGGTAAGGTCATTCCTGTGGATCTTATCATCCCCACTTCTATTGACTCTGAGACTGAAGATTGTCGTTGGATAGAAAATTGTGCTATGCTTGACATACAAAATGATTTTGCCCTTGTCCACCTTACCAAAGATCCTTTGGAGGTTAGTCTGAATACCTCCCGTTCTACCTATAAAGATATGTCGCATCAGATTGCCACATATAATTTGAACTCTTTACTTGAAGAACCGCCATGCTCGCTCTCTAGCAAAGAAATCTTTGAATTAGATGAAATTTGGGATACACTGGATACTGAACTCACACTAACGTCATCCCTAGTCATGCCAATGATGGAACCACCATTCGAGTCCATATGCTCATCTAAAGAATCACTTTGGTCTCATCCTAACCAACCACATTCTCACACTACTGCATTGATAGATACACCAATGAATACCACCACTATGACCCCGCCAACCGCCCTTGTTGAAATGAAACCCTTACCACAAGACTTGAAATATGCTTTCCTTGATGATGCACACACTCTACTGGTCATCATTAATGCCAACTTAGATAGCACTCAAGAAAGTCAACTCATGAAGGTGTTGAAAAGAAATTCTCAGGCTATTGGATGGAAAATAACTGATTTGAAAGGAATAAGCCCGACATTTTGCACACACCACATATACTTGGAAAATGACAGTAAACCCTCTCGAGAAATGCAAAGACGGTTGAATCCTAATCTACGAGAGGTTGTGAAGAATGAAATATACAAGTGGTCGAGTGCCGGCATCATTTATCCGATAGCCGATAGTCCTTGGATTAGTCCTCTCCAGGTTGTCCCCAAGAAAGCTGGATTAACAGTTGTGAAAAATGAAAAAGGAGAGGACAACCCTACTCGAACGACAACATCTTGGAGAGTCTGTGTTGATTATAGAAAATTGAATAAAGCTACACGAAAAGACCACTTTCCACTACCATTCATTGACCAAATCATTGAGAAACTAGCCGGAAAAGAATTCTTTTGTTTTTTGGATGGATATTCTGGCTACAATCAAGTTGCCATAGCACCCGAAGATCAGGACAAGACCACATTCACTTGTCCTTTTGGGACTTATGCGTTTCGATGCATGCCTTTCGGATTATGCAATGCCCCCGCTACTTTCCAAAGATGTATGATGGGTATCTTTGCTGACATGGTCGGTGATTTTATGGAGGTATTTATAGACGATTTTTCAATTTTTGGGGACTCTTTTGAGGAGACACTTGGATTTTTGGACAAAGTCTTACAAAAATGCATTGAGGTCAATTTAATCTTATCTTGGGAGAAATCACATTTCATGGTGAAGCAAGGAATTGTATTGGGACATATCGTATCGAAGAAAGGAATGGAGGTAGATCCCTCCAAAATTGAGACCATCACCCACTTGAGTCCACCTGTCAATATAAAAGGTGTTCGATCCTTTCTAGGTCATGTTGGATTCTATCGACGCTTTATTAAGGATTTCTCAAAACATGCACGACCGCTTACCAAACTTCTTGAGAAGGATCAAGACTTTACATTCACCAAGGAAGCCTTCGACTCCTTTATTTTTCTGAGAAAGATCATCACTGAAGCACCGATATTACAACCCCCCGATTGGACCATTGAATTTGAAATAATGTGTGATGCTTCTGATTATGCTGTTGGGGCGGTCTTGAGACAAAGGAAGGATGGTAGACCATATGCCATCCACTATGCTAGCAAGACACTTGATGATGCACAAAAGAATTACACTGTAACTGAGAAAGAGTTGCTAGCTGTGGTGTTCTCACTAGAAAAATTCCGATCTTATATCTTGGGATCTCATATCATAATTTACACAGACCACTCTGCTCTAAAGTACCTCTTCACAAAGAAAGATGCCAAGCCTAGACTCATTAGGTGGGTTCTATTGCTTCAAGAATTTGACTTGGAAATTCGAGATAAAGCCGGAGCAAAGAACATTGTCGCCGATCACTTATCAAGACTCCATTCACCTCTTCCATCTGATGGCTCGATCAATAATATGCTCCCCATCTCTGACACTTTTCCAGATGAAAATATAATGATTGTTTCTCAACTCCCTTGGTATGCCGACATCGTCAATTACATCGTCACTTCCACATTTCCTGATGATTGGCGAAAACATAAGAAAGACAAAACCAAAGCCCAAGCCCGATACTATCACTGGGAAGATCCTTTGCTCTTCAAAGAGGGTACTGATTTAATATGGAGACGATGCATCCCCGAATCTGAAGTCAACGATGTCCTAACTCACTGCCACACTTCTGGGTGTGGAGGACACCACTCAGGGAAGCGCACTGCCGATAAAGTCTTACAATGCGGTTTCTACTGGCCCGCACTCTTTAAAGATGCCCATCATTTTGCTCAATCTTGTCCTGCCTGTCAGACCAATGGGACAATGACCCGTCGTAACATGATGCCCCTCCAACCCATGCATATAGTCGAGATCTTTGATACTTGGGGAATAGACTTCATGGGACCTTTCACCACATCACATGGCTACCAACACATTCTTCTCGCTGTTGATTACGTCTCTCGTTGGGTAGAAGCCATTCCCACTCGTGTTGCTGATAGCAAAACTGTTGTCAAGTTCTTGAACGACCTATTCTCTCGATTTGGATTGCCAAAGGTGGTCATTAGTGATGGAGGTACCCACTTTCTGAATGCTTCAGTCAAGAATTTACTCAAAAAAATGGAGTCGAACACCGTGTCTCAACTGCCTATCACCCACAGACTAATGGAATGGCCGAGCTGTCAAATCGAGAAATCAAGACCATCCTCCAGAAAATTGTTCGCTCTGATCGTAAAGACTGGTCCCAACACTTACCCGCTGCTCTCTGGGCCTACCGCACCGCTTTCCGCACTCCCTTAGGTATGAGCCCATTTCGGTTAGTCTATGGAAAGCCGTGTCACCTACCTGTAGAGGTCCATCACAAATCACTCTGGGCAATCAAGAAATGTCATCTGGATTATGATGAGGTTGGGAAGAAACGACTGTTGGACTTATCTGAACTTGAAGAATTGAAATCACAAGCCTATGATAACAACCTGCTATACAAAGAGAAAATCAAGTTGTGGTACGATGCCAACATTTCGAGGAAAACATTCAAGGAAAATCAAAAAGTATGGCTATTTGATGCAAAACTGAAGTTATTTCCAGGAAAACTGAGATCAAAATGGAAAGGACCATACATTGTAACTCAAGTATTCGATAATGGCTCGATAGAAATTTATGACCCAAACACTAAAGCCACTTTCAGAGTCAATGGTCAAAGACTAAAACCCGTTGTTGAACCATCTGGTCCTATGCATGTTTGCACAACATACCTTCTGCAGGAAAAATGAACCACCACATCGCCTAGCTGAGGCATTAAATCATGCACTCTGGTGAGCCTCCCCTCACAGGTATCTTTTTACTGCTCGCATGTTTATTTTTACTGCATTGCATTAGATAAGTATGGGGGTACCCCTCTGCATTACATTCCAAAAAAAAACAAAAAAAAAATTCACATCCCTTCTGATCCTCCTATTGTACATTGTCTTCACCATGAGGACATGGTTTCTGTTAAGTATGGGGGGGTGTCTGTATATTTTTAAAAATTGCATACTTTTCAAAACAAAAAAAACAAACTTCAAAAATTGTTTGCAAAAATTCCCGTAAAAATATTTTCAAAAACAAGAAAACCACCAAAAATACATCCTTCCTAGTTTTATCCTATTTTGAGAAATCAGATCTTCACTGCATAAATCATAGACTGAGGTTGAGTTGACCCTAACCACTAAATTTCATCAGAATTTCACTAGGCATGAGTTTTTAAACTTTCTTCAGGTCCATTTGGACTTTATTCTCTCAGTTCCACTAACTCTACTGGTGAATGAGCTTCTTTATCTAACTAGATCACCTGAGCAACTAGTAGCACTCTTAAACTCTTCAGTGGATATTAAACAACTACACATTACACTTAGATTGAGTGAGTTGAGTTTACGAGATACAATTACAATCTAGTTGAGGTGAGGAGTTGTCCTCTTGGTTGTGCCAATGCCTGAACCTTATCTATAGTCAATGAAGGAACTTGACTCAGGAGCAACATGATCTCTCTAGTCTAAGTGTGTCAGCAATTAAGCCAGTATCGTGCCTCCAAAGACAATATTAAGCCGATACTACCTCTTGATGCCAAAACCCAAGACAAAAATACCACAAAAAGGCATATCACAATACAAATGCCAAAAACCACCAAACATGCAATGATGTGCAAAGCAAAAGCAAGGAAAGAAGACCACCAAATAACCCTTCTCCACCAAAAAGCCGTGGTAGCAGCCCAATGATGCTACTTAAATTTTTAAAAGAGGCCCAAAGAGGCCCAGGGTTATGCTCTGCAAAAAGAAAAGAATGAGAGCAACGGACCAAAGCGGTCTACGGAAAACCCCGAAAGTTAAGTCCCATTTTCCGAAGAAGTATGACCTATTTCTTTATGCTGACATACTTGGGTAAAAGGAGAATATGCCTGAATCTAGGTGAGGACTGAGGCTATATGTATAGGGAATCATTCGGTACCTCGATAGATTGTGTTGATAGCTCGTTCTCTTGACTCACAAAAGCTAAAACTATCACTAACACTGTTTATATCCACTCAAGGTCAAAGAGAATACATGTTTCTTAGGGATGAGCTGACTTGATCGACCTTCTGAAACCATGTCTGATTTTGTTGGAACTGAGAGGCTGTTGAAACTACAAAACTCGAGTCAAGTTGACTATTCGAACAAAATCATTAATCCAAGGGTCAACTCTACTGAAGTCCGAGTATTTGTGCGATTAGGATCTGAAAAACTCAAGACTTTGTGGGTATGTCTGTTGTAAACCCTCACCCAACCTTTCTTGGCTATCCTCCTTATCCTTCATTATTTCTTATCTTATTCTTGCTCGGGACTAGCAAGACTTAAGTATGGGGGTGTGATGATTACATTATATATAGTTATAACATGCTTAAATTATGTGGAGTATAATCTTAATACTTGATATATAAACTCTAAATTCACATAATCCGCTTCTAATTCATACAACAAAGAAAACAACTTAATGCATGATCTTTATTCAAAATCTAATTATATTAATTACACAATGAGTATACATTCTTAGAACATACGATAATTACCTTTAATAACTCATATGTATATTTATTATGAAAAGAGGAGAAATCAAAATCTCGTTATAAATATATGTAAGAGAGAGAAAGCAGCATTGAAACAAATCCAACATAATTGGCTTGTTCAACTTAGTTGTACAATTGCCTTTTACATTTTAATGGAGGGTGTATTAGGAAATTTGTCCATCATGCATGTGAATGTTTTTTCCCTAAATGTCTCTCTCTTTTAAGCTTCAAGTACATTGCATTCCCCATGCAAACAAAACCACCCACGTGACTCCTCCTTCTCCCCCCATGCATGTACAATCAAGTTGCACCATATTTATGATATAAATATTTGCAGGTCACGAAGGCTTCGTATTTCCATTGCATGCAACTACCAACGGGTCCCGAGGTCCCTCTCCGCCATGCCTTATCAAATGACCCATCGTCTCCTCCACCTTGTGCATCGGGAGAGCGCACATATAGCATGAAGGAACCCATCTTCCTCGGGAGGGTGTTTACACCATCAACCCACTCTGTTCCCATGACGACGTTTTGCCTGCTCGATCAGCTGTCATCATCAGCTATAAAATGGAGGGCTGGCAGCCGAGCCGGGGGCGTGATCTCTCTCTCACACAAGCATTCTTCCAAAGCTTAATCTCTATCCCGTACTAGCGAAATCGTCCACCAAGCAACCACTCACGGTGGTTCTTCTCCGGCCTTGCTCTACTGTTGCACGCACGACAGTCACTCCTGGCCGCCTACCACCTGTGGGCACGGCCACCTCCTTCAGCCCACCGGCCGCACGCACAGACGTTCTCTCCAGCCCGCTCTGCTGCGCAAGCCCAGGCCACTTGCACGGCCTCCTCCCTCTCACCAGTCGTGCCGCCTGCACAACCTTCTGTCTAAGGCACTGCCACCGTCGGTGTTGGGCGACTTTAATGTTGTGCGTTATACCTCGGAAAGAATTGGAGGACGCGTCCCTCCCCGCGGAGATCTTGAGGATTTCAACAATTGCATCCTGGACTGCGGTCTTAATGACCTGGAGGCCTCTGGCAATTTATGGTCTTGGAATAACTCCATCGTGGGACCGCGTAGAATCGCCGCCAGGCTTGATCGGGCCCTTGTGAATGATTCGCTAATCACCTCCCTCCCGCAGATCAAGCTGTGTTACACCCCCCTGGCTGAATCTGACCACCATCTGCTCTCTGTGGTTATCGGGTCTGCTTCGCATCCTAAATGCCCTTTTAGGTACTTCGACTATTGGCAGTCCCGCCCTGGGTATCGGGAGGCTCTTTTGCTGGGTTGGGACTACCCTGCTCATGGAAATCCCCTCTTTAGGCTGGTGTGCAAGCTGAAAAATGTAAAGGCTGCCTTGAAGTCTTGGGCGGCGAGGGAGGGCAATGTGCTCTCCGATCACTCCAAAGCGGTGGACTGCCTTCAATCTATCTCGGGTGCGCTTGGCGAATCGCCTGCGGATCCTTATCTTGCACAATTAGAAGCTGATGTTAAATGTCACATTAACTCGTTGGAGGTTGATCTTGAATCGGCCTGGAAACAAAAGAGCAGGGTGGACTGGTTGAAGTTGGGGGACCGCAACACGCGGTTCTTCCACCTTTCTGCTAATAAGAGGACCTCCAGGAACTATATCTCTCATCTTGTGGATGATCAGGGGCTTGTTATTGATCGTGCTTCTGAGGTGGCCTCCTCGGCCTTAAATCATTTCACCGCCCTCCTTTCCCCAAGGGACCCTTTTCCCCTCACGCTTAACCCGCCTCCTTTCAAGCGTTGCCTGACGGCTGATGCTAGTGCTTGGCTTGTTAGACCTTTTGCGGACATTGAGATTTGGAATGCAGTGTCTTCTATTGGGTCTTCCAAAGCTCCGGGCCCTGACGGTTTTAATGCAAACTTCTTTAAAAGTCATTGGTCCTTGGTAAAAAATGATGTTTGTGATGCGATGCTCTTCCTTTACAACGGGGGCAGAATGGTCCGCCAGGTCAACCACACCTTTCTTACTCTGATTCCTAAAGTTCAATCCCCATCCGGGATTAATGACTTCCGCCCCATCTCTGGTTGTAATGTCATATATAAGATTTTTGCTAAACTGTTGTCCACTAGGCTTGCTGCCGCTCTCCCTCATCTTATCTCCTCCAATCAATCGGCCTTCATCAAAGGCCGGTCGATCAGTGACAACATTCGTCTTGCTAATGAATTGCTTTTGGGCTTTGACAAGAGGCGCTCCCGCAACAAGGCTTGCCTAAAGATCGATCTCGCCAAGGCGTTTGACACCATTGGCCATACCTTTATTATCAACTCTCTCAGAGGCATGGGATTTTGTGAAAAATGGTTGGGCTGGATCTCAAACTGTATCTCCACGTCGTCCTTCTCTGTGCTGATCAATGGTGCGCCGCATGGTTTTTTCCTTGGCTCGCATGGGCTTCGCCAAGGGGACCCCCTCATCCCCCTTCTTTTCACCATTGGAATGGAGTCCCTTTCCTCGCTGGTTGACTTGTCTCTTGCCAATGGGCGGTTCAAGTGTATGGGCAGGGGGCGTTGCTTGGCTCCATCTCACTTAATCTACGCCGATGATCTTCTTTTCTTTTGCAAGGGTTCCCTCAAGGCACTTAATGAGATTAAGGACATCCTGCATGCTTTTGAGCTAATATCTGGGCTGAAGTTGAACCCTTCTAAGAGTAAGATTATTAGGCCAAGGTGGGAGGCTCAATCTTTTGCGGCTACTCTTCAGTTGGGTATGTTGCAGCTGCATCTGCCCTCGACCTACTTGGGCCTTCCTCTTGCCTCCGCTTACAGGCGAGGCAGCGACTCTCGGGCTCTTGAAGATCAGATCCAGAGGTTTTTCGAGGGTTGGTGCTCCAATGCTCTCTCCATGGCTGGGCGTGCCCAGCTCCTAAAATCTGTGATTCGGGGTGTTTTCCTATTCTGGATTGCTGGTTCTTTGCTGCCTATCTCTACGGTCAAGCGGCTTGACAAGATGTGTGCGAACTTCCTTTGGGGGAGGCGTCGTCATGATATTGCCTGGTCGTCAATCTGCCTCCCGACACGGGAGGGTGGTTTGGGGCTGAAGGCTTTCGTGGATCTACGCAAGGCTATGCTCGCCTCATGGGTCTGGAGGTTTCTTTCTTCGGACTGCTCTATTTGGGCTGATTTCATGCGCAGAAAGTACCTTTCCTCTGGCTCCTTCTGGAACTGTACGGCTGCCCCCTCCGCCTCTCGTATCTGGCGCAGCATGCTTGGCATCAGGCCTCTTTTACGCGCTGCCATTAGTGGTGACCACCCACCGTTCATTTGGACCCAGTCATCTAGAGGATTCTCCTTCGCCAATGTCTTTGATCTTCTGCGCCCCCGGTGTCCCACGGTTGCTTGGGCTCCTTTCGTCTGGGACTGTGCAATTCCCCCTCGATACTCCTTCACGCTATACAGGGCTGTTCACGAACGGCTGCCCACCAAGGACCGTCTCATCACTTTTGGATTTAACATCCCGTCCGCCTGCTATTTCTGTGCCGCAAACGACGAATCTCATGCTCATTTATTCTTCAAATGCCCATTCGCCTCGGGCATTTGGCGGGATTCATGCATCGCCACAGTTGGGGCAGCTCCCAATCTCATCAGCCTCATGGACCTGATCTCTGGATGTGCCTTCATTCGGCACCGCCGTACCCGTTCACTCATTGCCTTTTTGCTTGCTGCTGTTGTTTGGCAGATCTGGAATGAAAGGAATAGCATTTGGACTTCCAACGCCCGTCGCCCGGCTAATCGCATCGTCAATGATATTGTTCACTCCATCAACTTGATATACAAAGATTAAGCTGATCGCATCGTCAATGATATTGTTCACTCCATCAACTTGATACACAAAGATTAAGCTACTGTTTTTTGGGTTTCAATCTTTTGTAACCCCTACGGGGCACCCGAACTTTACTTGTAATTTGTTCTTTTTTGGGATTAATATACCTTACTCTTACCTTTCAAAAAAAAGTGCTCTCCATTTCTAGAGCCTTAACTTTGCAGAGAAGACAAGCTCCCTCTCTTTCTCTTTCTACTTTCAGCTTTAAAGTTAGTACTGTCTTCAATATTTAAAATTATATTTGCTGTATTCGAAGTTTTGAATCTGATTCATGAAGTTGATGAAATGATTGTTTATCTTCTTTACAGATTCGCACCTAATGTCTGAAGTATTTCTATCTCAGTCCAATAACCTTCTTCATTAGTTAACAAAATAATTGCTTTTCTCTCTCAAATCCATTCATGATGTCTAAAGTATATACGTATATGCCCCCGGAACCCTATTTTGAGCATTCGAATATCATCAAAATATCAGAAAATTTCTCAAAGTAATTTATGATATTTGGATATTTTATATATGCTTCATGCCATTCTTGATATCCGTTGAATCGCTATATGAATAGTAACTCCTTTGAATCGCTTTGGAGTCAAATTGGTCTTGAAAGTCAAAGAGAAATCATTCAAATTTGCCTAGTCCTTGTGGATTCGAACCTCTACTTACCGTATACATTTTGTATGTCTCCATTGTGCTCGTAGTTGTATTTTATTTGATTAACTTGATTGTTCGTGGTAACACAACGACTTGATAAAATCACCTTCTTAAACCGCGAAAAATCTTGTTATCAAGATCCCAGATCTTGCTTGAGATATAGTGGTAAGAATATCTCTCTACGTTGAAAGTGATTAAAGGAATGAACTTTCATTGTTGACAAGGCAAGACAACTTTGATATAAAAATTCCTAAATCAAAGAAAAACATGTATATATAATATATGTACCCTTATGCAAATATCTTATTTTAGATAATTCTTCATTAAACCCACTCATTGTTATACTCAATAATAACCAGTAAAATATCATGGATTGGACTCGTGATCCAGATATTGTACTTGCAATTGGACACATAATGTATGTGGTTGCAATGTGCAAGTTTCCTCAACATAATGAGGAATGACAATTGAATAAGACAATAAGATATCATCTTAGGGGTTGTATGTCTCTATAGTCTTGATCTTTCATCGAGTGTACTTTGGAAGTGACATGTCGATAATGATCACAATTGTCTGAATAATCCTTATAAAATCTAAGAAGATGTTATGGCATACATGTGTACTCTATACATTTAATCATGAATGACATGGCTCTCTGCATTATGCAGAATGGTAGCTCGAAAGAGATGATGTATTCAAAATGTTTGAATACCTACCTGAACCTAAGTCTCTAAGAGTTAAGATATATATAGAAATGACGAGTGTCATCATTCTACTATCTATACTCAAGTCATTCACGAAGCTTCATAATAATCATTTTTGTATGAATTTAATGAAGCATGCATAAATGTTGAAGTGCTCTTGTATTGAAATCTTTTGAATCCAACATAAGAGATTCTTTGTCTTGAACAATGGTTGTTTATAGATGAAGAGAACACAGTGGAAGCGTGGGTCGGACCCATGTGAGAAGGAAAATCAAAGAGTTCATTGTACTTCTGTGACTTCCATATGACATCCAAAGAGTTGGATGAATGCCAATACTGCAATAATTTGATGTGTTGATAGTATGACTATCAGATCTGTCTAAAATCCTTAGTGAAGGACTCCGATAGAGCATCGGAATAATCTACATATAATCATTGACTTTAACTTTTTTATTTCTTAAGATAAAGTCTGATAATTGTATCCTAATCTTCTAATGACACTTGCAATTGGTTGCATGTCTATATTAGAAGATTAGAAATTTGATCTTAAGATTTAATAGTCATCTACATGGATATTGATGTAATTGTTGTATCAATCTCTGTTGGATAGATGGACATCATAATCTCAGTGGGAGAACCCTTAGTCTTAGAGAATGTCTCTATGACCTAGATATTAGAATAAACTCATTGTTTGTTTCTAAATGTTTGAAATAAACATGAATTCTGAGATAGAACTATCATAAAGAGTTATGATGGATATATTTCAAAAAGTAATCTAACATCTTGTGGACTCCACAAAATTAGAAAATTAATGAATGGTTCATTAAGATTTCTAATACTGAAAATTAAAACTTATAAGATCAATTGGAGGATAAAGATCATTTGACAATGATTTGGATCGAGTCTTGGACATATGTCTATTGATATGATCAATAGACTAGTAAGAGATGAAACTTTTGAATGTCTAAAATTTCAAATCGTACATACTTATGAATATTGTATTCAAAGTAAAATGTCCAATACACCCTTCTTTTGGGAAAGGTGTAAGATGACAAGGTCTTCGGGATCTCATAGATATTGATGTATGTGGATCATCTATATCATAGTGAACATTATGGATATGTGATATCTATTGATGATTGTGTATGATATGAGATTTCTTCTCTTCACTTGAAAAACCTTTAAAATTTCAAAGATTTCACAATTTTGGTTTAGAACCAAAGTTTGAAGGAAGATTAAATGAATTTGATTTAACCAAGGTAGCAAGTACCTGTTAGATGAATTCAAAGAATACCTTATGAAGATATGAATACCATTTCTATCTCAATCCTCCTAACACACCTAAATTCAATGGAGTTATAGGGAGATACAATTAGATCATGTGCGACATGATCTGATCAGTGATGAATTTTAGCATAATTATCCCTTAGTTTCCAGGTATATATGTGTAGTAGAGACTACAATATATATCCTTAATAAGGTTCCATGCATGTAAGCTGGAATCTAACACTTGAGAGTGCTACTTCATTAAGAAAATAAAGGATGGTATTGGATGTCTACTTTATAACCCTGAGATTCTTAAAAGATCTCATATCTGAGAATATGATTCTTAGAGGATGTCTCTCTTGAGAATCAAGATGAAAATGAAGTGTAGGAACTCGTTTGATCTTGAGAAGATAATGAGGCTCATGAAATCGTAAACTAAAAGGGACAATTAAAGATGATGCACTAATATCTCTTCAAATGAGTTTGAGGATGTATTCCATGTGTCAGTTAAGTCTGAAAATGATCGAACTTCATGTGATGAAGCTCATGAGGATCGTGACATGGAAAGATGGATATTAGCAATAAAGTCTACAGTAGACTTCATATACAAATGTTGTATATGAACCCTCGAGGATCCACCTATAAGGGTAAGACCCGTTAAGGTGTAAATAGATCTTCAAGAGAAGAGGGAACCTGATGAGAAGTTAGAGACCTTCAAAGCACGGTTCATAGCCATGAGCTACACACCGGAAGAGAAGACATTGCTTGCAATGAGACTTGCTCTTCGTTGACCATGCTTAAAATCATCAGAATATTACCAACCTTAGCTACACAACTTGACTATTGCATCTTCAAAATGTAAGTCAAGATTGCATTCCTCTAAGAATACCTCTTTGAGAATATTCACATGAAGTAGCCCTAGGTCTTCATGATTGGGGAAAGTAAGGTGTGAAACTTAAAGAAATCCATCTATAGACTCAAATAAGCTTCTTGTTGTTGGAACATAAGATTTGATGAAATTATAAATGTTCTGATTTCAGATAGAATCTTGTCGAACCATATGAAGCTTAGTGGGAGTGCCATTGCGTTCATCATGCTAAATGTAGATAATATCCTAATCATTTTAAAATAATATAAGGATGATAATAAGTGTTTTTATGATCTGGCTATTCCATACCTTGAGATATGATCTCAAAGATGCCTCTTGGATCTTAGTTCTGAAGGTGTTCAGAAGCAAAGAAAAGAGGGTATTGGGACTGTCACATTTGTAGTACACCTTGGACATGTTCCATTTTCTGGAAATTCCAAGAAGAGCTTCTTACCTTAAGATTTGGTACTGACCTATCGAAAGGGATAACACCTCAAAGACTTGAGGAAGTGAATGCTAAAATTGGTTGCCCTTTTTTGCATCAGTTACGAGAAGCTGAAAGTATGCTAGATGTGTACAAAAGCCAGATGTCTGCCATGCAGTGGGAGTAGTAAACTGTTACTAATCCTACTATGGAGATAGAACACTTGATTGCAGTAATAACAATATCCTCAAAGATGACAAGGCTTTAGAGATAGTGATCTCTAAGAAATTAAGACTTTGTAATGGAGATCTAAAAGGTCTTAACTGCGAATACCTTAGGAGATAGGGATCTCCAGGAATAAGGGTATTTTGATAAGGATAATAGGAATTACATACTGGTTATAATTATAATTTTTTGAGTTGTAGTGTTAAGGACACTATGATTAACAAGATTGAGTATTGGTTACATTAGATGCAACATTCGCATTAGATGCGAGCACTGTTACTGAGGATATGCAAGTGTCGTAAAAGGACTTGGCATAGTCTTGCGGGAACAGAGTGACTGATCAGCTTACCTAGATATTTTTTAAATAGCCTATGATTGTCACATGAGTGTGGGTTTAAATGATTAGCTCATTAATGACTCTTTGGGATAGTAGGAGATTGTTGGACATGCGAGCCCATAGCGAGTCATTATGCAATAAATATTATCGCAGATATCATTCCCTGATCTGAAATGAAGAATAATTAATTTGCATAATAGGTCCCTTTGTACAATTAGGATTATATACCATGGCCATCTTGAGGATCATGCAGATGTTGATTCATTAAATGAATCATAGAGGCTGGTGTTTGGATGAATTTCTAAAGAGTTAGATAGAGGACTCATTAAGCACCGTCAAATGATTATTAAGAGATGATCTCTAGCCTGAGTAGGAGATGGCAATCCTTTCTCACAGAGGATGATATCTGACCGACCTTTTGATGCAGGTCATCTGCATGGGAATAGTGATTTGGAGGTGTCAGATTAGTTAGGTCAAAGTGGAGACTTAACGAGATTGAGATAACCTAAGTCCTATGTTGAATGCTGTCACAACATAGGCACACATCCTCTGACCGGAGACAGATGGGTTACTATATGTCTGAGTGTGTACATTTGGCAGACCAATTGGATGATGACCTAACCAAGGTCTATACACCGACGCTCTGGTGTACATGTAAGGGCATATGAGTAATACGATCTCTCAAAGGGATCATACAGGTTCACTTATGAACCGGAAGACATGAGCTCACTCATGAGGTATTGGGACCGATCAAATTCCATGCATGTTCGTCGTGCTTTGGAAGCATGATAAGAATTTGAAGGTATGATATATGCTTTGGGAAAGCTATGATCGATACCGATTCCCAATGACCAAGATTGAGAAACTTGGTGATCAAAACCTGAAGAAGACAGTGTAAAATTGATCTTAATCTTTAGGTTGATCATAGGTCTTCCAGTATGCAGGATGTACATGTATTGGGAATACCTGAGGGTGATGTGATCATAAACGATTGTATAACCATGACGCTTCCATTCCGAGGGAGTGATGAAACAGGTGTAGATTTTAGTGACTCCTCTCAGAAAAGAAGCAATATGATCTTGGTCCAAATGATGGACATTGATTTGAATGAGATTCAGATGCAATGAGAAGACTAGATTTGCAGTCTTGATTTAATAAAGCATCTGTGGGAGGTACGTAAGATCTGGATTTGAGATGAGATCTCAACATCCAAGTCACTATACGTGGACAATACAATCGCCCAGTCCTTATCTCCAAGTATCTGCGGAGAAAGCACATTATCCTTAAAGGAGTTCAAGAATAATTCATTTGATGAATTATATATCCAAGTAACAAGATGTTGATAATTAAATGAGATTTAGTTATCAAGAATAATATGAATGGGATTCATATTATGAGAATGATAATCCAAGATAATTAAATGGGATCTAATTATCAAGAAAATGCAGATTATGGATAGTACTATCCATAATATCTGTGTATATATTATAAATGTGATTTATAATATATTAGAGAGAGAGCACCTTTGTAAATAGCATTTGTTAATTGTTAATGTGAATTGGATTCACATTAAACAATTAATTGGGAATGTAATTTACAATTTAGTTTGGGTTGTGAATATGATTCACATACTTTCAATGGCATGATTGAAATATTCACTAATTAATTGGGAATTAATTTAGTGGATAATTTTGCAATAGATATACACTAATTTATTTGGAATTAATTTAGTGGATAATGTTGCAAGATAAATAAGAGATAATGATATAAATTAAAAAGAGGATAATCCACCAAACAACAATGATCTTTTTAATTAATAGGTGGATAATTATCTTTTTAATTATCATATCATTATCTTGTGATTATTAATTAATTTTATTGAATTAAATTATGTTGATGAAAATGCAACATATATTTAATTTAATATAAATTAATATGTTGTTGTTTTTTAACAACAATTATCATGGCCATTGATTTAACATACATATCAATCTAACCATTGATTTTGTATATGCCACGGATTGTGATCCATGAACTTCCAAACTAGTATATAAAGAGGGAAACCCTAGCCTCTTCAAGATACAAGATACAACAACAAGAGTACATGCCTACTCTCTCTCTCTCTCATTCTCATCCTCTCTCACTCTAAGGTAGCCGTCCATCTTTTGCTTTGAGGGAAGAATCAATCGTCTCCACGCCAGTTCACTATCGCTTTGATTGCTCGTGGATCACCATCGACGGATTTTGTTGGACAAAATTAGGAGATTAAAGGCTTGGATCTTCATCGAGTATTGGGGGAGGAATGTGTCTCATCATCGCGCCCGCAAGTACCATCTTCATAGATTGGACTTGAGTTAGGAGGATCTCTTGCTTTACAGATCTCATGATCGCAACCGCACTTCAAGAGGTATTTCTAATACTTTGTGGTTTGATGAAACGATCCAAGAAATGTTCTTGTGATCATGTGGTTTCATCACTTGATTTAAAAATTTTAATTTCCGCTGCATCTAGCGACTAGTGCGACTTGTCGCCCCGATCGCATGAGATGCGATCAACTCGCTTCTGTGATGCGCATGAGGATTCTTCGTATCCTTCAGTTTGAGGTTAGCACAAATGAGCTCAAAGTCCCTTAGGTATGTGTAGTGTTTCTCAATGGCATTCCCATATAAGCGTGACGGTAGGTTCAAGAATTGCATCTTTAATTCATACTCAACTTATGGCTCGGTGGGACTTAGGTAATTCCTCACTCTATATTATCTCGGATTGTACGTCGCATCCATGGGTTCATCTACCCCGACATTTAACTGTCCCATATGAGATCTAAGTAAAGCATGCTACTGCTCAGATGCAACAAGCCTAACAAGTATCATCTACACGGGATCCTCACGTTGTTCCTCATCATCATTATATTTATTGGGGATTATATTGATTGAATATTATTTGAAACCTTCATCAACAAAGGTGTTCAAAGTAGATGAGGATGTTGAGTTCAATTCAACCTCACCGAGGTGAAAGTCTTCCTCGGTGAGTAGGGAAGAGAGGAAGGGGTTGGTCGGTGTGCGACCATCCCAGAAGTGAGTGATCCCGAACTCAAGAGAGTCATGAGTCCAAGGAGGTCTAAGAAGTGAAGGGACCTCAAAATAAGTACTTTTTGGAGGATTCAATGATAGGTTCATAAAGTCCGAACCCCCCCAAACTAGTCATCTCCGATGTCGAAAAGGAGCATAAATGAACATGAGAGGCAAGTAGAATCTATGCTCTATGAGGCACGTAAATGTGTAGAGGGAACTCACACAATTCAAACACAATGCAAAGCCCTTTTGATTCACCGACTTCATACGTGAAGGCTGTAAAGGTTCGGTCAAATTTATCTTTTCTGTTTTAGTTAGTAATAACCCAATCTTTTACAAGCAAACAGGGAGTCTCCTACTACGCCTAGTTAAAGTCTTGTAAGATCTCAATCATTGGAGTGATCTTCCTGAGATGTTGGGTTCAATATCACACCCCAAAAGAAATTTACGAGCACAAACAATCAAAACTTATTTCTAAGGTTGAAGGCAACCACTTGGAGCTCTCAAAATCTGCGAAAGTCAGACCTAGAGACTTAGGATAGAAGTCCAGAGATTTGGGCTCTAACCTTAGATATCCTGAAGGATATGGTTAGATCCTCAAGCGCATCACGGAAGCGTGAGCATCGTATCAAATACGACGAAGAACGACTAGTCGCACTAGTTGTTCTATGCAACGGAAATTAAATTTTTTTCATGCGACGAATCCAAATGATCCGAGAATACTTCTCGGATCATTTCATCTAGACCACAAACAAGTAATAGGATTATCTCTTGAAGCGTGGTTGCGATCGAGTCTCTAAACGAAGAGACCTCCCATCTCAAGTTCGATCCGACGGAGGAGACGCTTGCGAGCGCGGGGATGAATCGCGTGCTTCTCGCAATCCATGTTGATGATCCAAGCGGCGGATCTCCTGATCTTGACACACGAGATCCGACGTCTTCTTCACAAGCAAGGCACATCGAAGGAGACGTAGATCCACGAGCAAACGATCGGGCAACATAATGACGACGTTGCGGCGATGGAGAACCTCTCTAGGGCATCCATGGTGGACGACCACATGAGAGGGAGAGAGAGAGTAGATGTGTAGAGAGAGAAAGAGAGAGAGAGAGAGAGACTTATGTTCTCTTATGTGTCTAGAAGAGCAAAAGGGTGCCCTTCTATTTATAATATTTTGGGATCCATGGATCTCAATCCATGGGTAACACAAGTCCAATGGCTCTCATTGATTGTGGTTCTTTTAATGGCTAAGATTTGTGTTGGTAAAACCAACAACAATTAATTTGATTGAGATTAAATATATATTGATAAATCAACATAATTTAATTCTCAAATTAAATCAACTAATATTGGAGATAATGGAAAGGAGAATCTCTCCTTCCATATAGGAGGGGTGGACGACCACCCTTTCCTTGTAGGAATTGGTGGTTGTCCCTTCTCCTATTAGGAAAGGGAGATTCCAATGCAATCTCCAAGATTGCATATATCTCCAATATTTACAACAACAATTGTTGTAAATTATTCTACAAAAATAATTCATAATTATTTTATGAATATTGCAATCTTACCATTGGAAATTTGTGAATCACATTCACAACCCAAAATAAAATATAAATTACATCTTCAATTTAATGTTCAATATGAATCCAATTCACATTAACATTTAATTAACAAATGTAAAATAGCTCTCTCTTATATATTATAAATTGCATTTATAATATATATGATTAATATGGATAGTACCATCCACATTATTCATATCCATGATAATTAAATCACATTTAATCATCTTGGATTTCCATTCTCTTATAACGTGAATCACATTCACATTATTCACATCTTCGATCATATACTTTCCAAAAGCATATATCATACCTAAGTCTCGATCATATACTTTCCAAAAGTATATATCAAACCTACAAATTCAGTCAAGCTTCCAAAGCGAGACGACCGTGCACGGAATTTGATTCTTCCCAATATCTCATGAGTGAGCTCATTCCTTCCGGTTCAGTAAATGAACCTGTATGATCCCTTTGAGAGATCGTATCACTCATATGCCCTCATATGCACACCATCGCATCAATGTATAGACCTTGGTTAGGTCATCAACCTATTGGTCTGCCAAATGTACATACTCAGACATATAGTAACACATCTGTCTCCGGTCAGAGGATGTGTGCATGTATCGTGACAACATACGATATAGGACTTTGGTTATCTCGATCTCATTAAGTCAACTCTTTGACCTAACTAATCTGACACCTCCGAATCTCTATTCCTATGCAGAGGACCTGCATCAAGAGGTCGGTCAGATATCAGCCTAACTAAGAAAGGATTGTCATCTCCTACTCAGGCTGGAGATCATCTCTTAACAATCATTTGACGGTGCTTGATGAGTCCTCAATCTAACTCATTGGATATTCAACCAAGCATCAGCCTCTATGATTCAATAATTGAATCAATAGCTGTATGATCATTAAGATGGCCATGGTACATAACCCTAATTGTACTAAGGGACCTATTATGCAAATTATTCATTCTTCATTTCAGATCAGGGAATGATATTTGCAATAACATTTATTGCATAATGGCTCGCTGTGGGGTCGCATGTCCAACAATCTCCCACTAGCCCAAAGAGCAATTAATGGGATAATCATTGAAACCCGTACTCATGTGACAATCGTAGACTATCTATAAAATAACAAGGTAAGCTGATCAGTCACTCTGTTCCTGCTAGACTATGCCAAGTCCTTTTACGACACTTGCATATCCCCAGTAACAGTGCTCCCATCTAATGTGAATGTTGCATCTTATGCAACCAATACTCAATCTTGTTGGTTATAGTGTCCTTGACACTATAGCCTAATAATCATCATAACCAGTATTTCCATAATCCTTATCAAAATACCCTTATTCCTGGAGATCTCTATCTCCTAAGGTATCCACAGTTAAGACCTTTTAGATCTCTATCTACAAAGTCTTAAGTTTTTGATGATAAGACTTTGAGATCACTATCTCAGAAATCTTGTCCTCTACGAAGATATAGTTATTAATGCAATCAAGTGTTTTCTTTCCATATTAGGATTAATAACAGTTTACTACTCCCACTACATGGCAGATATATGGCTTTTGTACACATCTAACATACACTCAGCTTCTCGTAACTGATGCACAAGTGCAAGCAGTTCTAGCATTCACTTCCTCAACTCTTTGAGGTGCTATGCCTTTAGATAGGTCCTACCATATCTTAAGGGATGGAAGCCTTTCTTGGATTTTTCCAGAAAATGGAATATGTCCAAGGTATACCATTAATGTGACAATCCCAATACCCTCTTCTCTATGCTTCTGAACATCTTCAAAACTAAGATCCAAGAGGTATCCTGAGATCATATCTAAAGTTATGGAACAACCGGATTAGAAAACACTTATAATTATCCTTATATCATTTTAAATGATTAGGATATCATCTACATTTAGCATGATGAACACAAAGGCATTCCCACTAAGCTTCACATGGCTTACAAAGAAGGCAGATGGGAACTGGGAACAATCCAGGAGAAGCAAGTGGTTAGTCCTCGGTGACGAAGAAAAATGGTCAGTCCGGACTCCGGAGTCCTTTCTAAGAAATAGCCACTATATATCTGGGGCAGGCAAAGCCTCCCGTGGGTCTCGAGGGGCTTCCTGACTGATTTTCTGGTCCCCCCCTCTGAGTCTCCGGGGAAAAAGCCGCTGCACCTTTTCCTTTGAGTCTTTTCATGAGGGTGGATTGAATGGTGATAAGGATTCCGGCTTGACCCTAGCCCTCGCCAACCTCCTGTGCCTACTGGTATTATTGCAGCTTCGCTCGAAATCGAGTCTTCTTCTTATTCTTCTTCTGGCGTCGATCAAGGAAGTAGCTGACGTACGCGGGAAAGAAGTCAGAAGGAATGCGGGGCTAGTTAATAGCCCTTAATCCTCACTGTCTCAGGCTAGCTGCTTTCCAAATTCCGAGAAAATCAAGAAGCAGGCTCAACTTGATCCTTGTTTTGCTGAGCGCGGATTTTCTTTGTTTTCGCGGAGGATTAGATCCAGGGGTCTATGGCTGAGCGATACTGCTCACCATCATTTAGCTATTGCAGTTCTTTTCCTGATAGCGGGTCATATGTATAGGAGTATTGGTCATGGCCTGAAAGACATTTTAGAGGTGGGTCCGTTTACAGGTCAGGCTCATAAGGGCCTTTATGAAATCCACGTCATGGCATGCTCAATTATCTCTTAACCTGGCTATGTTAGGTTCTTTAACCATTGTGGTAGCTCACCATATGTATTCCATGCCCCCTTATCCATACTTAGCTAGTAGTGGAAAGGGTGAGGCAAATAGATCAAGAAATGCGGGGGGAAAAGAATGCGTAGCGCGAGAGAGAAAAGCGAAGTAGTGCATCACTCTTTTTTTCAAAGGAAAGTCTATTTCATTCTAATACTTGATGACCGTGCTCCTGACGCACCATTATAGTTCACTTATGTATGGGCCGAGAGAGGAAGTTCGGGCCGTGCTAAGCCAATTGAGTGCGGAGAGAGAGGAATGAAGATCTAGGGATTTCATTAAAGTTGCTTGACAAGTAGCATTGAAGGCCTAGTCTCTTCGGCTCTCGACCCATGCGAAAAAGAAACTGAAGAAAATCTCTGCCCGCCAAGCCTAAGGTGATGTAGCCCCCGTGTCAAACTAAGTATGAGCGGCAAATCCCTCTACTGATCATGCATCTCTATCTCCATTTGTGTACATAAATAGTTCCACAGAAGTTGATGCCTGAGCGTCCTTCAGAGACAGAGACCACGACGAGTATAATGTCATTCAGATAATAGTAGTCCCGTCCGTCTTCTCCTCCGCCTTTAGAGGTAGTAGGTCTTATAAAGACGCGTGCTGCAGCCTAGGAGCCGTGCGAGATGAGCATCAAGAAATTAGAGTAGTGGTAGGCCCACAAGGGAAGGACTCTGAAATCATAACATTTATAATTTCATCAAATCTTATGGTCCAACTTCAAGAAGCTTATTTGAGTCCACAGATGGATTCCTTAGCTTGCACACCTTGCTTTCCTCAACCATAAGCCCTGGGGCTATTTCATGTGAATATCCTCAGAGAGGTATTCATAGAGGAATGCAATCTTGACTTCTTTCTCTTGAGGATCCTTTTACACCTTTATGGGTCTTACCCATATAGGTGGATCCTCGAGGGTCCATATACCTTGTATATGAAGTCTACTTTAGACTTTATTGCTAACATCCATCTTTCCATGTAATGATCTTCAGAAGCTTCATCACATGAAGTCCGATCATTGTCAGACTTAACTGACACATGGAGTACATCCTCAAACTCATTTAAAGAGACATTAATGTTTCATCTTTAGTTATCTTTTTAGTTTCCGATTTCAAGAGCCTCATTATCATCACAAGATTAAATGAGTTCCTAAACTTCATTTTCTTCTTGATTCTCAAGAGAGTCATCCTTTAAGAATCATATTCTTAGAGATGAGATCTTTTAAGAATCTCAAGGTCATAAAGTAGGTATCCAATACCATCCTTTATTTTCCTAATGAAGCCGCACTCTCTAGTGCTCAATTCCAGCTTACTTGCATGGAATCTCATTAAGGATATATAATGTACTCTCTACTACATATATACTTGGAAACTAGGAGGAAAGTATGCTAAAATTCATCATTGATCAAATCATGCCACACATGATCCAATTGTATCTCCCTATAACTCTATTAAGTCAAGGTGTATTAGGAGGATTGAGGTAGAAATGATATTCATATCTCCATAAGGTATTCTTTGAATTTATCTAGTAGGTACTTGCTACCTAGATTAGATCAAATTCATTTTATCTTCCTTCAAAGGTTCTAAACCAAAAATAATGAAATCTTTAAACATTTCAAAGGTTTCTTAGGTGAAGAGAATAAATCTCATATCATACATAATCATCAACATATATCACATATCCATAATGTTAACTATGACATAGATGATCCGCATACATCAATATGTATGAGATCCTGAATACCTTGACATCTTACACCTTTCCCAAGGAAGGGTGTATTGGATATTTTTACTTTTGAATACAATATTCACAATTATGTAAGATTTGAACCTTTAGACAATCTAAAGTTTCATCTCTCACTAGTCCATTAATCTCATCAACAGACATATGTCCAAAACTTGATGCCAGATCATTGTCAAATGACCTTCATCCTCCAATTGATCTTATAAAGGTTTTAATTTTCAGTCTTAGAAATCTTAATGAACCATTCATTAATTTTCTAATTTTGTGGAGTCCACTAGATGTTAGATTACTATATGAAATATATCCATCATAACTCTTTATGATAGTTTTATCTCAGGATTCATGTTTATTTCCAACATTTAGAAACAAACAATGAGTGTATTCTTATATCTAGGTCATAGAGACATTCTCTAAGACTAAGGGCTCTCCCACTGAAATTAACAAGTCTATCAATCCAACAGAGATTGTTGCAACAATTGCATCAATATCCATGTGGATAACTATAAACCTTAAGATCAAATTTTCCAGTCTTCTAAAACCTATGCAACTATTGCAACTGTTGTTAGAAGATTGAGATACAATTATTAGACTTTATCTTATCAAATAAGTAAGTCCTAGATAGTCCAGATAGTCATACTATCAATACATCGACTCATTGCAGTATTGGCATTCATCCAACTATATGGATGCCATATGGAAGTCACAGAAGTAGGTCAACTCTTTGACTTTCCTTCTTACTCGGGTCTGACCCATGCTTCCACTGCGCTCCTTTCATCTATAAACAACCATTGCTTAATACTAAGGATCTCTTACGTTAAATTCAAAAGAATTCAATGTAAGAGCATTTCAAGATTTATACATGCTTCATTAAATTCATACAATATGAATATTATGAAGCTTCATGAATGACTAGAGTATAGACAGTAGAACGATGACACTCATCGTATCTACATCCATCTAAACTCTTGAAACATTGGTTCAGGTAGGTATTCAAACATTTTGAATAGATCATCTCTTATAAAGCTACCATTCTGCATGATGCAGCGAACCATGTCATACATGATAAATGTCAAGAGCACATATGTATGCTAGAATATCTTCTTAGATTTTTATAAGGATTAATTGACAATTGCGATCATCATCGACATGTCACTTCCAAAGTACATCCGATGAGAGATCAATACTATAGAGACATACAAACCCTATGGTTGTAGTTCTATTATCTATTTAATTGTCATTCCTCATTATTATGAGGAGACTTGCATATTGCAACCACATACATTATGTGTCCAACTGCAAGTAAAATATCTGGATCATGAGTCCAATCCATGATATTTTACTGGTTATTATTGAGTATAACATTGAGTGGGTTTAATGAAGGATTATCTGAAATAAGAAATTTGCATAAATGTGTATATATATATACATATTTTACTTTGATTTAGGAATTTTTATATCAAAGTTGTCTTGCCTTGTCAACACTGAAAGTTCATTACCTTAATCACTTTCAATGTAAAAGATATACTTACCATTATATCTCAAGCAAGATCTGGGATCTCCTTCCTTATCTTTGTTACATCTCAATAATATGAGAACTTGCAACTCGGATAAAAAGAAGCAGGAACGCATTCCGCCTTACAAGTCCAACTTGCATCTCCCAATTCGGTCTTTAACACCCGGACCCACCACCCCTTAGGCGATGTTGACCCGTCATTAATTGAACCAACCGTCAACAGGAATACAACTCGCTATGCGCAATCCAATATCGCCCCAATAATATGAGGACCTGGTATTGGGGTCACTATGCATACGTCCTTACTCTTTCGAGAAGCGAAGAGCCTGATCCAAATGGCTTGTATGCAGGAGCTGTCACTTCTGATAGACATCTCCGACATACAATCTCTGGCGACGGAACTCTTCGCCTTGACGGGAGACCATGAATGTCACTTATATGATCCTCCATATCATATTCAAATTCTAATCAATCATTATGAATCATATTCATTATGATTAATTCTTCCAAGGGAAATAACATCTCTATTCATAATAGAGTGTTTTAATTTTAATTGGATTCCAATTAATCTAATCATATTAAATTATTGATCCAATTAATATCCAACAAATATTTTTATTGTTTCTTGAAATTATAGTATTATCTCAAATACGTGTTATTTCAAATTTTAATAATTAGAAATATATAATGATTTCTTAAGCATTATACTAACCCTACCTGTTGTCATGATCAATACCGACGAGAGTGGGACAGACCACATACGTTGCAACCCGCTACCCCAATGCTCTCTGACTAGACACCATATCCACCTCGGGAAAGCATAATGCAAAATAGATCACTTATTACTTGAGATAATCATCGGTTATTCAACCGAAATTATACCATATAATAATAATTTTGATTAACATTATAATGATATTTTCTAAACAAATCCCAAATCCTATTCGAGCAACATGTTTGTTGGAATGTAGATCATGTAGATCATGTAACCAATTAGTGATCTATATCACATCTAATCAATTATTGGTTAAGGCAATGTCATTTAAGGAAATCATTATCATCAAATATTTCATAAATATTTATGCACAATTATTGCAGAAAATTAAATAATTTAATTTCACTAATTGATTAAATGACAATCACTAGGTTCTTGATTAGGAAAGTATTTCCAGCAGTGACCCTCACTTACTAAAAATACTATATCTCAATCAATTTAAATCCAAATTAAGCAAAGTAAGTTCCTAAAGTTTGCTTATTTGATTTACAACAGAATCTAAGTGATTTGCACACATTTCAAGGTGTTTCAAATCCGTAATTAACATCTTAATTACGTTAAGATTCGCAGTCCCCGAAACTATGGATACATGTTCACTAAAATGAGCATAACCTGAGCAAACGGAATCAAAATCACGTAAACTCAGATATTACAGTTTCCTTATTTAATGGGAAATAAAATCCAATTATTATTTTCTTTTTAAACAATTTAAACAGTGCCGAAAATAATCTCAAAACAGAGATGCGAAAATGAAATGCAAGAAAAAAACTTTCGCAAATCCTAATGAACCCAAGTCATCCTCGATTCATGGATCGCATCCAAAACCTTCGACATAAGGCTCTGATACCACTTGAAGGATATGGTTAGATCCTCAAACGCATCACGGAAGTGTGAGCATCGTATCGAATACGAAGAAGAACGACTAGTCGCACTAGTTGTTCTATGTAGTGGAAATTAAGATTTTTTCATGCGACGAAACCACATAATCCAAGAACACTTCTTGGATCGTTTCGTCTATACCACATATAAGTAATACGATTACCTCTTGAAGCGTGGTTGCGATCGAGTCTCTAAACGAAGAGATCTCCTGTCTGAAGTCCGATCCGACGGAGGAGACGCTTGCGAGCGCGAGGATGAATCGCGTGCTTCTCGCAATCCATGTTGATGATCCAAGTGGCAGATCTCCTGATCTTGACACACGAGATCCGACGTCTTATTCACGAGCGAGGTGCATCGAAGGAGACGCAGATCCACGAGCAAAGGATCGAGCAACATAACGACGATGCTGCGGTGATGGAGAACCTCTCTAGGGCATCTACGATGGACGACCACATGAGAGGGAGAGAGAGAGTAGACGTGTAGAGAGAGAAAGAGAGAGAGAGAGAGAAACTTATGTTCTCTTATGTGTCCAGAAGAGAAAAGGGGTTCCCTTCTATTTATAATATTTTAGGATCCATGGATCTCAATCCATGGGCAACAAAAATCCAATGGCTCTCATTGATTGTGTTTCTTTTAATGGCTAAGATTTTTGTTGGTAAAACCAACAATATTTAATTTGATTGAGATTAAATATATATTGATAAATCAACATAATTTAATCCTCAAATTAAATCAACTAATATTGAAGGTAATGGAAAGGAGAATCTCTCCTTCCATATAGGAGGGGTGGACGACCACCCTTTCCTTGTAGGAATTGGTGGTCGTCCCTTCTCCTATTAGGAAAGGGAGTTTCCAATGCAATCACTAAGATTGCATATATCTCCAATATTTATAACAACAATTGTCATAAATTATTCTACAAAAATAACTCATAATTATTTTGTAAATATTGCAATCTTGCCATTGGAAATTTCTGAATCACATTCACAACCCAAAATAAAATGTAAATTACATCTTCAATTTAATGTTCAATGTGAATCCAATTCACGTTAACATTTAAATAACAAATGTAAATTACAAATACCTCTCTCTTATATATTATAAATCACATTTATAATATATATGATTAATATGTATAATACCATCCACATTATTCATATCCATGATAATTAAATCACATTTAATCATCTTGGATCTCCATTCTCTTATAACATGAATCACATTCACATTATTCACATCTTTGATAATTAAATCACATTTAATTATCTTAGATAACTCTCTTTTCAATATGAATCAAATTCATATTATTCATGATAATTAAATCACATTTAATTATCGATTTTCTCAATGCTCAGATACACTTATCAACAATGAAATTATCCTGAACTCTTTCAAGGGTAATGCACTTTCTCCACGGATACTTGGAGATAAGGACAGGGCGATTGTATTGTTCCATGTATAGTGACTTGGACATCGAGAAAATCCAGATCGTGGGCCTCCCATAGATGCTTGATTAAATCAAGACCGCAAATCTAATCTTCTCATTGCATCTGAATCACATTCAGATCAATGTTCAACATTTGGACCAAGATAAGATTACTTCTCTACTGAGAGGAGTCACTAAAATCTAGACCCGTTTCATCACTCTCTAGGAATGGAAGCGTCATGGTTATACAATCGTTTATAATCACATCACCCTCAGGTATTCCCAATACATGTACATCCTGCATACTGGAAGACTCAGAATAAACCTGAAGTATTGGATTAACTTTATGCTGTCTACTTCATGGTTTTATCAGTAGGTTTTTCATTCGATCATTGGGAGTCGGTATCGATCATATACTTTCCATAAGCATATATCATACCTAGGTCTCGATCATATATTTTCCAAAAGTATATATCAAACCTATAAATTTAGTCAAGCTTCCAAAGCGAGACGATCGTGCACGGAATTGATTCTTCCCAATATCTCATGAGTGAGCTCACGCCTTCCGGTTTAGTAAATGAACCTGTATGATCCCTTTGAGAGATCGTATTACTCATATGCCCTCATATGCACACCAGCACACCGGTGTATAGACCTTGGTTAGGTCATCAACCTATTGGTCTGCCAAATGTACATACTCAGACATATAGTAACATATATGTCTCCGGTCAGAGGATGCGTGCCTGTATCATGACAGCATACGATATAGGACTTTGGTTATCTCGATCTCATTAAGTCAACTCTTTGACCTAATTAATTTGACACCTCCGAATCTCTATTCCTATGCAGAGGACCTGCATCAAGAGGTCGGTCAGATATCAACCTAACTGAGAAAGGATTGCCATCTCCTACTCAGGCTGGAGATCATCTCTTAACAATCATTTGACGGTACTTGATGAGTCCTCAATCTAACTCATTAGATATTCATCCAAGCACCATCCTCTATGATTCAATAATTAAATCAACAGTTGTATGATCATTAAGATGGCCATGGTACATAACCTAATTGTACTAAGGGACCTATTATGCAAATTATTCATTCTTCATTTCAGATTAGGGAATGATATTTGTAATAACATTTATTGCATAATGGCTCGTCGTGGGCTCGCATGTCCAACAGATCCGTCCTTATCCACTATGTTTGGAGGTAAGTACCTATGTCCAAGGAGGGCTTTATGCACCCATAAAACAAGTGTTCATTTTATTCCAAATAGATTAAATCAACTTGCTCAATTCAATCACAATTTTAAAGTATTGGTTATCACTTGAGTAAGATGTGAGGACACAATCACGCCTAATGTTTAGTCATGTTTCCTTTTAGCTTTAGACAAAAAGAAGGGAGGAATTGGAAAATCGAATGCAAGCGAGAAACAATGATGAATACTTAGAAGAAGTTATACTAATGTTGAATCCTAGCACTCTTCGTGTGTTATGCAAGATGAAATTTTTAAATCTACTCTAAATGCATGCAAGTCGACCAAAACCACACCGAAACAGAATACTATTAGCAGGGAAGAAATCGATTTAAATTTGGCTAAGTAGTACGCATTGACATGTGTATCATTAGTGAATCTTTCAAGATGGTGAATCTTTTAAGATCAATGTGGCCTAAATTATGATGAGGAACATACAAATTTGAGTTACAATGTTGTGTGCCTATCCTAATTTTGCTACTCAAGTCGAGAATCACTCTCAACACAACCACACATAATGAAAGAATAAGTATCCAGTCTCTGTTACACGCACAAGCTCTCAAATAAGAACCTTGTGAATGTGTGATTACCTAAATTTTTAAAACACAATAATTACAAGAATTTTTACTAAAAATGAAATGAAGTGAAATTTCTCTCAAAAATATATTTTTTATCCTTGTCTCCTCAGCAATCAGCCCGCTCTACGACTCATCGACCTCCGATGTACTCCAGGTTGCATCGGCTTCAAGAAAGTCGCTCGAAGTCCACCTGGCCATCGCACCAAAAGATATAATTTATGTAAGAGATAAGTAAAAAATATATACAAAAATTATCAAAGAAATAAATGAGAAAAAATCACAAAATAAAGGAAATATACACAAGATGAGACCGAGAATCAGATTACCCCAAAGAGTGGAAAACCTTACACTAAGTTCTCTCAATGATCCTAAGTTGTTTGTCTTTCCAACAACAACATCATTTGATGATCCCAAAAATACCCTATATTAATTTGTCGATTTTATGTTGTAGTCGGGCAATCTAGGGTCGATAAAAAATAAATCACACTATAAATTATCAATCAATTAAGCAAGTGTGGTTTTATGTATTTTTAACCTGAGCAAGCCCCCGGGTTGATTCAAAGAGACAAAGGAATAACTTAGGTTTCAAATTACCTAACTTAGTGCATGGTTTTCAAAGAGGATTTTTTTTTTGGTATTTTTATGTGATATGAATGTTGATGCAAAATGCGAATGAATTAAGTTCTTAAGTAAAATAAGGAATTTAATCTTATTAATTTTTAATTCAAAATCAGATCAAATTAGGCAAGTGTTATTTTTCTTGTAACCTTAATTCAATGGTGCATGGAAAATGTATTTTTTGGATTAAAATGCAACAATGAAAAATAAATGATTTTTATATGTTTTTATGAACAAACAGAATTTGAAAATTTTGAAACATGAATAAAAATTAAAATATGATGAAATGAACTTATACTATTTTTTAAAAATTTTCTGGAAATATTTGATTTTTATGAATTTTTAATGAAATAGAGTGAATCTGAGTAAATATTTTCTAATAAATCCACAATGAAGACTCACGCCAAAACAAAATTACCTCAAACAGATATTTTAATATGCAATCCAAATGCCTTGAATTTGCAGAAAAATATTATGTGTGGACCTAAGTAAAAATCAATTATAAACCTTCACTCAGTTAATTATTTCAAGAACATAACACCTCCATTTTCAACAAAATTTGAACAGAAATTAAATCATAAATATACACACATAACCTAATATTTTGAGAATTTTTTGAGCAAGCAGTGACTCATGATTTTTAGAGCATAGATGAGTAAAATTTTACTGATTTTCAATCCTTACTCAAAGTCACAAAATTATAAACCAAATATAATTTGATATAGAATTAGTTATTGAATAGTAATATATTTTTGATGCAATAAAATCATAAAAGTGAAGGTTCAAAACAACGCTCCATCATAGGAATCTCTTTGCAATATAAAATAAAAAGTTCGGCAAAAAAAGTTGTGCCAAATGGCACTTATTTAATTACCATAATTTGGTTGGGGTTTTGTGCAATATTTTCCAAAAGGAATGGGTTGATCTGCACGTGAGGGAAGTTGTATTTTTCTCCTATTTTTGTGGTTCCAAGAAATGGAACTCACTGAGATAATGGACAGTGGTTCTCCTCCACGCAAGGGTGAGCGGACGACAGTGGGTGCAACCGAAGGTGGTTGCGATGTGTGGGTGGCCGCGTGCGGGGGCATGACGGTGTGGTGGCACTGAAAATAGAGGTGGAGAGGGTGACAACCTGTGGGGGCATGCAAGCGAAGTGTGTGTGGGAGGGTTTGGATTATCGCGACGACTGGCAGTGGTCGTGGCTGCTAGAGATGATGATGTAGCCGATGGCGTGACCGTAGAGGGGGTAGGTGGGATAGAGTGCAGAGGAGATGGAAAACTGTGCGTTGGAGTTGCATCGCTGGAGTGCGGTTGCCGCTGGTCTGGAGGCGCATGGCCGTACGCTAGAGGGTGTTGTTCCATCGTACAGGTGGTCAGAACGAACTAGAGGGTGGCGTGATTTGTTGCCGGGTGCTGGTTGATGCATGGGGGACGCTTAGCGTTGGGGATGGCATCGCTTGAGCAGCTGCGAGGACTAGAGGATGTTCTGGTGATGAGTCTTGACATCTGTAAACTCGAATGAAGCAGCCCAAGCTAGAGCTCGAATGTGGTGTTTACGAAAATATGTGGTGAATAGGATGTGAATGAGACTCCGACGGGGAGTTGATAGACATCAGAGACGAGCTTCGTGCATGGTGTGGGATGGAGAAGAGGGGTATCCGGAGAGATAGAAGAGAATGTACGGGGGTAAATTGGTGGGATGCTTGGATGTGGGGTTAAATTTGGGATGGTTTGTGTTGTCCAAACAGAGAAAAAAGACGATGTTGGGGAAGAGAGTTTGCAGTAGCAAAGAATGGAAGAAGAAGAAGAAGAAGAAGAAGAAGAAGAAGAAGAAGAAGAAGAAGAAGAAGAAGAAGAAGAAGAAGAAGAAGAAGAAGAAGAAGAAGAAGAAGAAGAGACTATACATGTGATTGGTTGTGGAGGTAGATGCCAGGGGAGGTACTAGATTGAGCACCGGTCGTCGCTCAAGGGCTCGACACAGTCCAAACTATGCAACAACAAACAACTGCAATAAGAGGTGATGCTCCTCCTGGATCACGCCAGAGATAGTCCTCGTCGTCACTGGACTTGCTATGTCAACTCTATGACAAGAGAGACGGTATGAGCTAAGGGTTTCACTCACAAAAATGACAGATAAAGGAAAAACATGATGGAAAAGAGAATAAGAGGAAGAAGATGAGGGAGTTAGAAAAGATGTGGGGAATTTAACAGAGAAGTTGGATTTTACGATTTTTCGGTTCAAAATCTGAAAGTATTTATTCAAGGTGGGTTTTTTTGTATTTTTTTATTTTTTATACATTTTATAAATAGGTTAGAAAAAGAATTAAGTTAAAAAGGAGTTAATTCGATTTATTAAAAATCAAGGAAGTTTGGGTATTTATAGGGGATTGTTTTCAAACAATATTAACACTTTATTTTATTTTTATTTTTTTGTGATTTTTATTTTGAATTATTTTGCGGAATTATTTCTAATAAAAATAAACATTATTAATATATTTTATAAAGAGTTGAATTTTGTTAATATATTTAAGTTAGGGATAATTATATCGTGATTTGTTCATGAAATCAAGCTAAAATTAATATATTAAGATGATGAATCACATATTCATCAATGATGCAAAGCTTATAAAGTTCACTAATATGAAACTTTCTTGATTTTAGCTTTTATTAGGCACAATGTGAGTTTGGAGATTGAGATACCACTAAAGGTGGAGGTGAATAGTGAAACGAGGCAGTTTTAAAACTTTGTGGAATAACTAGCTAGCACATAAACAATCAACCAAGCAATCCAATCAGTACGCTTTGCACAGTAATTTAGCATGGAAATCCACCTATGTAAAAACCACAACCCAATCTTCTTAATTCATGATTTTCCAATTAGCCAAGATAATCAGCTGCTTCACTAAAGCTCGAGATATTTATGTGGATATCTCAACCATTTACAAAGTTGATGCTTCATAATCTTGGATCAAACACCAATATCACCTCTACATACCAGACACTATAGCACAAGCAGAAGAACATACAAGCTTTTGACGTTCTGCGTACTTTCTTAGATATCTCACATCCACAAGCTTCTTTGTACACTTAGGATCAAACACTTAAAATCCTGCAGAAAGATGTTAACTGTAAATAAAGAGATATAATATACTATTCCATAGAGTATTATCTTCACATATAACAACAAGGAATTCTGCTATAAAGAACAATGATATCTAGAGATAAAACAACATAACATAATTGCACTAAGATTCATAAATAGTATCACAATAATTATATTGCAGATGGTACATGAAAAATTAATATCATAAAAATAATAAATATCAATTAGAAGAACTTAAAAGTTGATGAGAGATCAAATTCTACTAAAGTGAAAACTTTACTTCACAACTTTTCAACCCAAATATTCTTCTCGAAAGATCGAGTGATGGGGAAGAATAATGAGGAAATCACTCAGAGAGCTTCTTGATGTTCTAGAGAATATATGAGTTATTGCTCGAATGGTGTGTATTCCAACAATGGGTGTGGGTCCCTTATGTAAGGGTTTAAGAAAATTGACCATTGGAAATAAGATAGACACGAAATTGGATATGATTTCCTAATATGATTGATCATGACAGATGCTATGATCAGTCAACTGTCAATGATCAATCATTTGAAAAGATATGATTGATCAATTGATGACCTTTGGGATGAAATTCAAAATATGATCGATAAGTTCAGTAAGTATGATTGACAAGGCATGATCGATTAGTGAAATATACATGATCTACAAGTAATGATCAATCAGTGTCAAGATATGGTCTATCAGTTTATGAATTATTGATATCTTGAATTGGACATTTTTCGTTGAAGCTTGCTCGAGGTTACAACCTTACAAGATAATACAAATAAATAGTTACAGTACTTTTGATCAAGAACAAGCAATAAGGCTAAGCGTCTGCTTCGCTTGAGAGTGATGACTCTTCGCAGTTGTATCATACTGAGATCCACACTTGTAGTCCTGCAATCATGAAGAACATGCGAGTGACTACAATATAATCTTGTGTGTTATTATTATAATCATGGATAAATAAATAACTAATAATCTCCCCTTTTAATGGTGACAAAATCTTTTCAAAAGGTCAAAGGGTTGTAATCACATATGCACAAGCAATTTTAAAATTAAACATGATATAAACAATGTATATCATAACAATCACAGATCAAAATAATTTGAATGTCACAAGCTCAAACTTTGATTTTAGTTGCTCACCCTTACTAAAAGAATAATAAAATAAATTTTAGATTCTTTTTATAGGTGTAGGGTCAGTAGAGGTTGTGAGACCTTTTTTGATTAAAAAACTCAAATTTATCGTTTTATTTAATCATGCCCCTTTAATTCTTTAAGTCATCTAATCTTGAATTTCATTCTCTCCCTTTTTAGTCAAGTAAAAAATAATAATAATTAGGTTAAAAATCATACATACTTCATTAATAGATAAGGAACATGATACAAAATGTTTGTGTGGCACACAAACTAGTTCCATATTACAAGGAAAGAAATAAACTTCAAACTAAAAGACTAAAATTCAAAGGAAAGAAACAAAGAATTACAAAGGAAAAAAGACTAGACTAGTCAGATGAGCCATAGTGGGAATCCTCAACTCCCCTAGGAGATTCTTCTTGCCATGCTCTATGACTTGGCAAGTGCCGGAGTGTTTCTTATACTTAGGAGTTCCAGATTCATCCTCTTTGGTCTCATTCTTTGCCTCTTCTTCTTTGATCGCTTCTACTTCCAGATCATGCACATGCATCCAAATGTCCTTTCCTGAGCGAAAGGAAGAGGCATCGTGTCTAGAAGGTTTTGGGTGAAGGATAAGAGGGAGTCGGTACAATGCAATGAGCACGTGAAGCACGGGCCCTAGGTGCTAGAGCAGGAGGGTGCTGGATAACCCCAAGTTGAGTCAAAGGCAGAGGGGGAAGGGTGGACGGGAATAGGTATGAAGCTGGAGAAGTGAGGGATCGGGGTAGGTAGGACGGGTGTTGGTCTTGAGATGGTCACAGGCGGCTCAACTTATGGTTCGTCTACTTCAGTGGTGAAAAGCATGGATTCCACACCGAATGGTTGGAGTAGGGTGATGGAGGTCAGGTCACGAGGTACGTGAACACTAAAGTGGTATAAGATGTCGGTCACTAGAAATCCTAGGGAAAGGTACTTCACTTGTTTCTGGGAAAGGATGTAACAGAGGTAGTGAGATTAGTTAAAGGGCTTGACTAAGAAAAAAACAAAGAACGCGGCTTGACTTCTAGGGCAATGTGGTTAAGGTTGGACTTCTCGTTACAGAAACATAAGGAGAAGACTTGATTGAGGAACCTAGGTAGGGGGCCAAAGGTTCAGATGTCAGAGGGACTTTCCATAGTTTTGCATCACATTAGGGCTTCCCTTATCTTGTCTTGGTTCACAGAGTCTAGAATCTCGACAAGGGTTGGGCCAGTGTTTAGGCAACCTAAGATGGAGGAGAGGCGGAGGTGTCAACTATGAAGATGTATCATTATAGTGGATCTAAGTCGATAGTTAGAGGCATCACTAATGTCCTCAAGGTAATGGCATCGGGAGAAATGGAGTCTATTAAGGACTCGGGATGATCAGATTGAACAAGTTCCTGGCCTTGTTCATGCCAAAGATACATTGAAAGTAGGAAAGTGGTCTCTGAAGATCGGTCAAGAGATGGATCAGGAGGTCATCAAACTATTTCAGAAGTATACTAAGATCTAGACATTAATGGAGGCAGATCAGGAGGAGGAAGACATCTTAGATTTCTTTGGATCTATCCTAAAAAAGAGAGAAAGTTCCCGTAACAATAGGAACCTTAAGCTTGGATTGCAATAAAAACAGAAAACAATGTCTGGACTTACATATGATTGATCAACATTTGAAAGTTGATCGATCAGAGCTTGTCAATCAGGCTCTGGTAGATGATCAATCATGTCTGCTTTAGGGCTTGAGGAACTCGAACTTTGGTGGACTCTCTCTTGCTTCGAGAAGGCGTAAGAGAGAAGAGACGATTTGCGTACGTATTTAAAGACCTGAGAGAGGTGATGAATGAGACTGATATCCTTCTTTTTAGGGATACTAATGTGTCCTTCATGCCCAATAAAGAAATTTGATGTGTCATCAAATAGGAAGGTCTCTAGCCATCTAGGTAAGAATAGGAAGTCTAGAGCATGTCCTTTATGCCCTTTCCAAACGTGGACTTGTGTCAAAAATCAAATTTTAAATTTTGAATTTCAGTCTAGATGATCGATCAGTTCCTGAGTATGATCGATCGTGGATTGTCAATCAGTGCTTAACTGATGATCGATCAAGGGTGACTGATTATTCGTGCCCTAATTTGAGATCCTCTTTATGGATTTCATTTCTAACAAATATCACTCAATTTGCACAATCTTAAGTCTCTCATAATAGTCTCAAATTGAGGTGCAACTAGGGATGAGCATCGGGCCGGGCTGGTCCCAACCCAGCTTAACCTGAGCCCAATTCTGAACTATGAGCATGCAGGGTGGGCCTAAGCTCACTAATTTGTCAAAATCTGGCCTACACTTGAGCCCAACTCACAAGTAATGGGTCAGGTCGTCCCGCTATATTAGAAAAATGGCATTCTTAATGTAAATTTATTAAAGAGCTAGATACACCATGAATAACAAAAATTTCAATTTTTTTCAATTCATCTTAAAATGTACTGCGTAGGATGATGAACCATTTCAGGGAAATCTTTTAATGTAAATTTAGCTGAATTCAATACTACTTAATGTATGAATGCATCAATCTTTGTTTAATTACTTCCCCTTATATAATTTCAAATGACCCCAAACTACTAATATATTTCTTAGTAGCATTCAATACTGAACTTCAGTAAGATCAACAGGATGTAGACTTCTATGCGAATATGGTGCTTGAGAAAAGAAATGAATATGAACGAGAATATACAAGTATTAGGAGATGACGATGATACGACTGATCAACTGTAGCATCTTGACCTTTGCGATATTAGTGTGGGCCGCATCAATAAGTATAATCCATGAATAGTTGACCTTGAAATGTTGTTCGAAATCCTTAAAAATGGCAGGTATGATGTAGGAGGAACATGGTTGTGCAAGTAAGAATAATGGCCTAAAAATACAGTAAATTGTAGTCCAAATCATGTCCATGTCCAAGAATCAAGACTAATATGCGATCAAATCCAAAATACTCTTCATTGTTTCATGAAATATATAATGAAACCTAACCTATCTCTACTAAATTACTAATGACATAAAATTTCTCAAAACAAAGAAGTAGAAACTACCATCACTTGCATATAGTTTTTAAACAAAAAAAGATAGGCCTAAGTCACAATACCAAGGGTGACACCAACAATATTGTTCATCTTAAAAAATATTACAAATCCCAAAAAATGAGAGTAAGGCACATGAGTCTTGATGCCTCCCCAAAACGATGCGAAACAACGACATTTAAATGTATTACTAGCAAAATCAACACGTTTTCTATTTGTGAATGTATGAAGTAACTGAATGTAGAGCATTTCCCTATTTCTTTACTTTGCTAACCCAAATCTTAAGACCCCCCTCCAAGTTTACAACCATATTTGTAGACACAAAGCATCACTCAAAGATTGTTTCCAAACCTACACTTGAAAAAGGCATCAAAAACTGTATAAAAGAAGGACAATATGTATGATTATAATAAATGAATACTAACTAGATGGATTTATATTAGACTTGACATCATCATCCTCTTCTTCCTCACCATCCATTGTCTAACAACTTTCTTGTATCCAACCTTGTGTACAAATCAGAGCTTCTATAGTGTTTGGATCAAGACAACTTCTGTAGGCATAAAGGACCCTCAACTTGGTATTGAATGCACTCTCTAAAGCAACAGTTGAGATTGGAATTACTAAAGTATCCCGTGCCATGTTTGATATTTGCTTTCATTCATCTTCCACCACATCAAAAAATCAAAGGTTGAATCGTCCACATTGTCGATAGATTAGTCTTGTAAGTACAACTAAATCTCATATTTTCTGGATTCCAAAGTACTAGAGACTTTCTTCTATTTTAGGAACTTCAATCCGATGTCCTCCTTCACTTTTGGTTCACATGGATCACACTCGGTGACTCTTTGCATTGAGTTTTCTATGCCTTCCTTTCCTTTAAAAAGCAAGGCATACTCATCATACAACGCTTGGAAAACCCTCTCCACTTGCCCTACATATTCAGTCACCTCCTCCAATGAGTATAGTTCTAAATAAGAGAAAAGTAAAAACTCAAATTTGTATTGTGGATCTAGAATAGATGTGATGGCAACAGGTAACATAGTATCCTTGTATGTCTAGTACTTGTCAAATTTCATATACATTTTGGTGGCCATGATTCGGATTGAAACATGATCATTGTTTTTCAGTGAAAACAACTCCTTCTCTATCTCAAAAATCAAATAGAAAAATATATTTGTAGTTGCATATTTCTGACTAGAAAAGAACTTAGTTGCGGTGTAGAAGTTTTCTAAAATTTCCTTTATGAGTTCCACCTTTTTCCACTTAGAGGGTAAAGTGAAGGGACATCTATCAACTGAAAATCACGAGTCTTCATTCAATTGAAGACTTTCTGATACAATGTGATAGATTCAAGCATTAAGAATGTGGAGTTCCATCTTGTACTTACATCCAATCGTAAGGATTTTTTCCTTTGACTGTGCTCTTGGCGGGCGTACTCAAGAAACTCTTGACGTCGATGAGAAGAATACTTAATGTACTTCACGATGTTGCATATTTTGCCAATAATTTCATCAGTCTTAATTCAACCATCTTACATGATTAGTTTAGAATATGTTCCCAACAACAGACACAGAAAATCGTCACTAAGCAAAAGTGAGTTTGTTGACGAATAGTGGTCAACCAAATGACTTGTCACAACATCATTGGTGGATGAATCGTCAGCAATCAAATTATACAATTTCAAAATATTCCAGGAAGTCAATTTTCTAGTCATCATATCTAATATGTTATTACTTGTATGATGCAAAGAGAGTGTTGAAAAACTCAAAATTTTCTTTTAGAACTTCCAAACGATCATCAATGAAATGTTCTTTAATCATCATGTATCTCAAATTCTGAACAGAAGACCACAACTTAGTTGTTCTGCAAATTATCACAATAGATTTGTTAATGATACTCAACAATTTCATCTTCTCAGCCTCATATAGTTTCATGCAGTCTATTTTCATTGTAAAACAAGACAAGACCTTGTATTTAGGTTGTAGACGCCCAACGAAACTACAAAAATTGGGATTCTCTACAATCGCAAGTCAATTCTTCAGAGACTGCCCATTTCGCAAATTCTGTTCGGCTATGTTTTGGATCAAAATTCCATGTCGAAATTATGCTCCCTTAGTTAGAGATAAGCACATTTAACACGGTTTGAGATTTCTCATCCTTCTTGTAGTACATAAATTTATTCTTTAGATGATGCATGAGATGACTTGTACCACTTTTCATTTGGAATGATAGAGGTTTCTTGGAATGATTACAATGCTACATTTCCATACCATCACGGTACCTAACTTGGTCAAATGATTCTAAACCCACGATTGAGACCGTCGTGAACGTTTATTAGACCCTTCGGGTTTGACCAAGTCATCTTTCTTATGTTCTTCCCTAATCACAAACTTCTCCTCCATTGTAAGAGTGGCACCTTCCTCATTTTATGTATTTGGCATCTATTAAAGAGTAATAATAAAATCACAATCATGAATCATGAACATTCAACTATAACATTCATAATGACTCATTGGGCAAACAGTCGGACACATCAACAATACATTTAACTACAACATTCTTGAACATTCAACCACTAGTTTGACATTAAATTTTAGTTAATAACACGTAAATAAACAAACAACTATTACATTGAAAAATAGATAATATTGCTTATCAAAATATAAAAGTGCACCTTCCTTGATGATTATGGTGCTGTATGGGGCTAAGAAGGGAAGAGAAGGTAGAGTGATGAGTTGCGGAGAGAGGAAACATATTCCTACCCACTACAATGCAGGTCATCGACGACTTGACGAAAGGGAAGGAGGAGGGTGGCGAGGGGTGCAGTGGAGGTGAGGAGAAATGACTATGGAGGGAGGTGTCAACGTAATGGAGGAAAGGTGGAAGGGGGGAGGGGAACAATGGAGGTGAAGCAGAAGGAGGGAGGTACGGGCAACATGCTACAACAGCTCTGCACCGGGGGGGAGGGGGGGCAGCACGAGCGGGAGGACGACTGTGGAGGGCCTGGAGGTCGGGAGGGTGAGGAGGAGGGTCAATGACATGGGTGAGAAATGCTAGGGCTATATCAAGGATGGGTCCAGGGTGTGTGGGGGTTGTGGTTGGGGAGAGGGATGCACACTTCCCACATTGAAGTCAGATGTTGGGCTGGTTGGGATTGACTTGGGATGAGCTCAAGTCGAGCCTTATCAAGCATATACTTAGGCCGACCCATGGGTTTTGGTCTCAGGTCTGACCTAGCGCAAACCTAGCTCGAAATCTGAATTAGGCTAAAATTCAGGCCCAAGCCTACCCATTTATGGTTCGAGCTCAGGCATGGATCATGCTTCTTCAGGCTGGGCACCAGAATGGGTCCAGACAACCCAAAAAAATGCTCATCCCTAGGTGCAGCTAAGGGTTTTGAGAAGATATCTGTTAGCCACCTACATGTTGAAACGTTGTCCAAACAAATTTATCCTTTTAAGATATTTTGTCAAAGAAAGTGATGTCTAACATTAATTTGCTTCATCCTAGAGTTGTTAATCGAGTTCTTAAATACGTTGATAGGGCTAATGTTGTCACACATAATTCTATTCTTGCTAAAAGTCAAACCAAAGAGAGTGTATTTTTCATCCAAAGTAGTTAACTAGATATATGGCTATATACTTCACTTCAGTAGTAGATAGAGCCACACAAGTTGGCTTTTTGGAAAATCAAGAAACAAGGACACTATTTATATGACTGCTAGCATAATATGCATCACTATATATAGATAAATCTAATGAATTTATCTTCGGATAAAACAAACCAAAGTCTTTGTAAAAATAAGATAATGACAGATTCTTTTTATGTCTTTAAAATGACTTTCTTTTGGTGCTGACTGATAATGTGCCACTAAACAAGTACTAAACAGTATATCAAAACTGCCTGCAGTTAGATAAAGCAAAGAACTGATCATACCTCTACATAATCATTGGACGATAGGCCTATCGGACTTGTCAAGGTCGAGGTGAGTCACCAGAGCAATCCGAGTAGACTTCCTTAAAACTTTGTCAAAGCCAAACTTTACTAGCATCTCCTTCATGTACTTATGCTATGAAAGGAAAGTAATAGACTATGTCTTGTTGAGATGCAACCCTAAGAAAAACTTCAGTTCTCCCATCATGCTCATCTCATATTGTTCTTCCATGGATTGATAGAAATCCTTGCAACTATTTTCATTAGTGGGTTCGAACAATATCTGCAATATAAACTTGCACAATCAATAAATCTAGCAAAACAGACTTCACAAATAAGGTGCAATATACTTTACCTACTGTGAAACTTGAGGTGAGAAGGAATATTTTGAATCAATCGTACCACTCTTTAGGAGCTTTGTTATGTTCGTAAAGGGCTTTCTTAAGCTTGAAAACATGTTCTGGTCACAAGGGTTCTTGAAAATCGAGTGATTTCTTGACATAAACTTCTTATTTAATAAAGGCATTTAAGAAGGCACTTTCAACATATATTTGAAATATATTGATTCCTTTGCAATAGGCGAAAGTTAACAGAATTTTGATTGACTCAATACTTGTAATGAGTGCATAGGTTTCGTCAAAATTTATGCCTTCCTTCTAAGTATATCCTTGAGCAACAAGTCTTGCCTTATTCTTGACAAATGTCCCTGACTCATCCAATTTATTCTTAAAAACCCACTTGGTTCCAATAACAGTGTGGTTTTCAGGGGTTTAAGCACAAACTCTCGTACCTGGTTTCTCTTAAATTGAATAGGTTAATCTTGCATTGCTATTAACCAAGAATCAATATTGTAAGCCTTATCAATAGATTTCGATTCTACTATGGATACAAATGCAAATAACACAAATGAATTTAAGTTTGATCTTGTTTGGATTCATTTTGAGATGTCCACCAACCACCAACTCCTTTGGGTGATCTCTTACAAAGCTAAAATTCTTAGGTAAACTTTGATAATCATTATCCTCAAAGATGCTAGAAGTATCTTCTTAAGCATCTTCCTCAAATTTTGATTCATGTAGCTAAGGAATCATGCTGAAGTTTTCATCAAGTGAAACATTGACTGCTTCCGCGACAGTCATCATTTCTTTTGAATCGCTTGTAAGCTTTGGTTCTTGAAGAGTAACCTAAAAAGATTCCCTCTTTATTTTTCAGATCAAACTTGTCAAGGTTATCCTTAGTGTTATGAACAAACATTTACTTCCAAAAATACAAAAATAGCCTATAGTTGGTAAGCGATCAAAATAGAGCTCAAAGGATATCTTCTTTAATCCTGATTAGAACAAGGGTTTTGTTCAAACATAACAGGTTGTGCTTACGGCCTCTGCCCAAAAATATCTATGCAGATCGCATTTTATAGATGCATTCATGAAGAGTGTGATTTTTTCGCTCAACTATGTTATATAGAGCTACTATTCTAGGTGTAGAAAACTCATGCTTGATCCCAACCTTGGCATAGTAGTCAGAAAAATAATCATTCTCGAACTCCCCATCGTGATTTCTTCTTAACTTAGTAATGGTAGATCCTTGTTCGTTCTGAATCAATTTGGCTAATTTCTCAAACTTGTAGAAAGCCTAGTCCTTGCAAGGAATGAACAAAGTTAAAGTAATGTGAGTAGTCATCTACTATAACAAAACAATAGTGATATCCACTTAAACTTTCATATTTTGTGGATCCAAATAAATTTAGATGTAAAATCTCTAACGATCTGCCTGAGCTAATGTGCTTTTTGAACTTCAGGGGTTTTATACGGAGTTCTCCTAATTCACATGTTGAACACATGCTTATCTTATTATAGGATAGTTGAGGAAGGTCTTTAATTAAGTCAAGTTTGTTAATTCTATGGATTAAGTCATGTGAACATGATATAATCTTTTAATCTTTTATGCCAAAGTAGGGTTCCTCTTGTGCTACCAAAAGGAACCCTAGTGATGAACACTCATTGAATCTAAGTGTGTTAATACTTTGTGCATGTCTCCCTTTAGAAATAAGTCTAGTGTGTCTTCCTTAAGAACTTCAGAACTAGAAGAAGAAGAAGTCATTACTTTAAAGCCCTTATCGTAGATGTAAGACACAGTCAAAAGATTGTGTTTCAAACCGTCAACAAGGCTAATACATTAATAGAAATTAAAGTATTTACAATCGTACCTTCACAAAATATCACACCTTTATGGTTGTTGCCAAAAGTGACAATCCCACCAGCTTTGGTGTTGAGGTTGAGGAAGAGACCCTTGCCTCCAGTCATGTATCGCGGACATCCTTTGTCCATGATCCACTTTCCAGTAAGGTCTTGCTTGGTGTCTTGCAAAATACAATCTAATTATTTATGGACTTTCAATTAGTCTTCTCTGAATAACCCTAGGTTCTGCAAAATAATTAACATGCTTCTTTGGTACCCATTGCTTACAGATTCTTGGAGGGTTAGGATAGTTCCTTGGATTTCTCCTTGGTTTTATAACTTTCTTGTCTTTAACTTGAGTTTGGAATTTCTTAATAGTTAAAACAAGCTTTACTATTTTACCAGACTTAGAACTACTTGCCTTTTTCATGTTGTACCCTAACCCATACTTAGTTCTACTTTGAAAGTTATCTCCTAATAATTTATCTAGATTCTCCTCACCTTTAGTGAATTTTGTTAAGTAATTAACTAAGGCATGCAATTTTTTAGTTTACTTACAATGGTTTTAGATTATCTATGTTTGATCTGAGCATCTTAATTTTAAATTCATGTTGTTTATTAGAAAGAGATAAACTAGAGGTGAATTCTCTAATGTAATCTTCAAAGCACTAGTCTCTTTTGAATGATCTTCTAAGGTGGTATGTATATATAATTTTAGCACTTTGTTTTTATGTTTCGGTTTAACCACTAAACTATGCCATTCGTTAATAGCTTATTCTAATTTATCTAAAGAAAGTTCTTTAGAAGTTACCACTTCGTCTTCGAAAGCCATGAGCTCTATCAAGGTTTCTTCTTTATTGGAGTAGTCTAGTTCACTTCCAGAAGATGTCGATGTCTTGGAGCTGGAGTCGAAAGAGTCCCAAGTAGCTTGAAAGGATTTTCTCTTAGGATACTTGCAATGGTGTCGGTGACCTTTCCTTCATTTTCCTTCACTATCTTCTTTTCTTTGCTTGAGTCATGGCTTCAAGGTTCTTAAGAACTACTTCTCTTAAGGAGTGGGTAATCCTTCTTGAACTATACCTTCTTTTTACAGTTGAAGCACTTGATATCACTTCCTTTCTTCACATCATTCCTCTTGATGAACTTCTTGAATTTCCTGGTGAACATAGTCATGTCTTCTTTTGAGCTATCCTCCAAAGTTTAATCTGTGACCTGAAGCGAAATACTCTTCTTTATATTGACTTCGGCTTCTACTTCGACTATCTGAGTTTTCTAAAATTCATAGGCTAAGAGCTTGCCTATAAGTTCATCAACTGAGGAGCGGTTACATCGTTTGATTCTTTTTTGTAAGCTTCAAATAGGTGTAAGAGATCCGAGTATCTTATTTATTTGTTCTAGGAATTTGATTTCGACCTTGAGATTTTTGAGGTTGTTGATGATTTTTGAGAATCTTGTGCACGTGTCTTGTATTGATTCTCCACTTTCCGTCATGAATAACTCATATATCTATTGCTGCAAACTGACATGCGATTCTTGAAGCTTTATTGTTCCTTCATATGTGATAGTGAGTTTACTCCATATTTCATATGCATTATTATAGGCTGACACATGGTTAAACTCATACACTATAATGGCATAAAAGATGGCATCATCACCTTAAAGTTGTAAGTTGCTTTCTTTTTGTCAATGTCAAAAAGGATACTTCCAGCAACTGTCCTTGTATACTTAGATTCTATAATATTATACACATTAATATCAATAGATTCTAGGAAATTTTGCATTCATTGAAGGATATGGGAATATCCTTAAGTATATCACGGAAGTGTGAGGATTGCATCGTATGCGATCAGGAGCGACTAGTCGTACTAGTTACTTGGGGAAATAAAATTTAAAAATTTTGAACAATGAAACCACATGATCCAAGAACATTTATCGGATCATTTCATATAAACCATAAACAAGTATTAGGCTTACCTCTTGAAGCGTCGTTGTGATCGGGTCTCTAAAGGAAGAGACCTCCTGTCTCAAGTCCGATTCAACGGAGGCGATGCTTGCGAGCGCATTTATGAAAGGTGTGCTTCTCGCAATCCATGTTGATGATCCAAGCAGTGAATCTCTTGATCTCTTCACACGAAATCCGACATCGTCTTCACAAGCGAGGTGCACCTTAGGAAACAGAGATCCACGAGTAAATGATCCGGCAACATAAAAACAATGAAGCGACGATGTTGACTCTCTCTAGGGCTCCATGGTGGATGACCACAATGAGAGAGAGAGACTAGGCAAGCACAGAGAGATAGGGAGAGAGAGAGCATATTTTCATTATCTAAAGAAGAGCTAGGCCTACCTCTTCTTATATAATATTTTGGGAGTCTGTGGATCCCAATCTATGGACAACACAAAATTAAATGGTTCATGTTGATTTGTGTTTCTTTTAATGGCTACGATTTTATTGTAAAAATAAACAATAAAAAATTTAATTTAATATATATTTATAATAATCAATATAAATTAATTTCAATTAAATCAAGAATCCATGGAGATAATAAGAAGAGGCTAGCCTCCTTCCATAAAGAGGAGGGACAACCACCCATTCCTAATAGGAGTTGGTGGTCGTCCACCCTTCTTTTAAGGAAGGTAGCTATCTCCTCATAATCCATGAGATTGCATCATCCCATAAAAATCTCCAATATTTACAACAATAGTTGTTGCAAATTATTTCACAAAAAATAATTCATAATTATTTTATGAACATTGCAATCATGCCATTGGAAAGTTGTGAATCACATTCACAACCTAAAATAAAATGTAAATTACATTTTTAATTAATTATCCAATGTGAATCTAATTCACATCAACATTTAAATCGTAAATATTATTTACAAATAGCTCTCACTTATATATTATAAAATCACATTTATAATATATATGATTAATATGGATAGTGTTATCCATACTATTCATATCTAATTAACTTACATTTAATTGTCTTGTATCACTATTCTCATATGCCCAAATAATATGAATTACATTCACATTATTCATATCCTTAGATACTTAAATCACCTAGATAACTCTTAATTATCTATTTCTAAATGCTTGGTTACATTATCAACAATGAAATCATTATTGAACACTTTTGAGGATAATGCACTTTCTCTGTGGATACTTGGAGATAAGAACATGGAGATTGAACGTTCCACACATATAACGACTTGGATATTGCGATCATATCTCAAATCCAGATCTTATGGACCTCCCAAAGCTATTTGATTAAATCCAAACCATAAATCTAATCTTTCATTGCATCTAAATCACATTCAGATCATTGTTCAACATTTGGACCAAGATTTGTTTACTTATCTATTAAGAGGAGTCACTAAAATCCAAATCCGTTTCATCACTCCTTAGGAATAGAAGCGTCATGGTTATACAATCGTTTATGATCACATCACCCTCAGGTATTCCTAATACCTATACATCATGCATACTTGAAGACCTAGAGTAAACCTAAGTTTTAGATCTTATTTATACTGTCTCCTTCAGGGTTTTATCATTAAGTTTCTCATTTGATCATTGGGAGTCGGTATCGGTCATATACTTTCCAAAAGTATACATCATACCTGGGTATTGATCATATACTTTCCAAAAGCATATATCAAACCTACGAATTCCGTCAAGCTTCCAAAGCGAGATGATCATGCACAGAATTTGATTATTCCCAATATCTCATGAGTGAGCTCATGTCTTCCGATTCAGTAATGAACCTATATGATCCCTTTGAGAGATCGTATTTCTCATATGCCCTTGTATGCAAACCAGTGCGCCTGTGTATAGACCTTGATTTGGCGACCAATCTATCGATCTACCAAATGTACATACTTAGACATATAGTAACACACTTGTCTCTAATCAGAGGATGCATGCCCATATCATGACAGCATACAACATAGGTCTTTGTTATCTCGATCTCGTTAAGTCTACTCTTTGACCTAACTTATCTAACACCTACGAATATCTATTCCCATGCAGAGGACCTGCATCAAGAGGTCAGTTAGATATCAACCCATTAGAAAAAGGATTGCCATCTCCTACTCAGACTGGAGATCATTTCTTAATAATCATTTGACGGTGCTTGATGAGTTCTCAATCTAACTCTTTAGATATTCAACCAAGCACCGACCTTTATGATTAAATAATTGAATCAACAGCTGTACGATCATCAAGATGGACATGGTACGTAACCCTAGTTGTACTAAGGGACCTATTATGCAAATTAATTAGTCTTCATTTCAGATCAGGGAGTGATATTTGTAATAACATTTATTGCATAATGGCTCGTCGTGGGCTCACATGTCCAACATTCATACCTTCAAGTAATTGTAGTTGGTTCCATTGAAGTGTAAATCCCTATTAGTGGATTGGCTATCAAAATCATTGCTTACATTAACTGCCATATGTATCATCCCATAGTGACTTGGAAATACTAATCCAAGCTCTAATACGAAATGTGAGTTGGGGGATTGTGACACCACAAGAGGAAAGGGTGGATAGTGGTTTGAGGCATCTTTAAAACTTTTGTGGAATAAACAACAAACATAGAAACAATCAACCAAGCAATCCAATCAGCATATTTTGCCTAGTATTTTAGCATTGAAACCTGCCAGAATAAAAATCATGACCTTAGTCTTTTAGACTTGAAATTTTCTAATTAGCCAATCTAATCAACTGCTTTACTAAAGCCTAAGATATTTACATAGATATCTCAACCATTTACAAAGTCGATGCTTCATAATCTTGAATCAAACACAAAGATCACCACTACATATCTTATACTGTAGAACAAGCAGAAGATCATGCGAGCTTTTGAATTTCTTCATGCTTCCTTAGATATCTCACATCCAAGAGCTTCTCTGTACACTTATAATCTGACATGTAAATTCTTGCAGAAAGATACTGGAAATAAAGAGATATAATAAACTATTCCAGAGAGTAGTATCTTCACATATATCAATAAAGAATTCTCCAATAAAGAACAATGATATATAGAAATAATATAATATAATATAATATAATATAATATAATATAATATAATAAGATTCACAAATAGTAGCACAATAATTACATCACTGATAACACAAACAGATAATCAATATCAACTAAATAGTAAATATCACCGTCCTGAGAAGTGTGCCAAAAGAGCTTTGACTTCAATCAGAAGAACTTAGCGATCAAACTCCGCTGAACTAAAAAGATCGCTTCATAGATTTTCAACCAAAATATTCTTCTCGAATGATCGAATGAATCAATGAACATGAGGAAGAATATTGTGGAAATCACTCAAATAAAACTTCTTATTTTTCTATAAAATATAGGAGTGATTGCTCAAATGATATGTATCCCAACAATGGGTATGTGCCTCTTATATAACAGGTTCAAGAAAAATTATCGTTGGAAACAAAATAGGCATCAAATTGGATATGATTAATTAATACAAATGGTATGATTGATTAGTTATCAGTTATCGACCAACTGAAAAGCTATGATCGACCATGTGATGATCGTCAATATGGAATTCAAAGTATGATCGATAAGTTCAACAAGTATGGTCAACTAGGCAAAATCAATCAATGAAATATACATGATCAAGAAGTGATGATCGATCAGTGTAAAGATATAATCAATAAGTTCACAAATTCTTTATCTCATGAATTGGAACTTTTAGTTGAGGCTTTCTTGAGGTTACAACTTTGCTAAACAATACAATAAACAATTACAGTACTTTTAAACAAGAACAAGAAACAAGGCTAAACTTTTGCTTTGCTTGTGAGCGATGACTCTTTGTAGTCATTTCGAGCTGAGATTACGCACTTGTATTCCTATAATCATGAAGAATATTTGCGTTTTATTGGTATCTACATAATATTGCATGTATCTTCGTTGAAATCACGGAGAAACAAAGAATACATAACACATACTTAGAAATATATAGAATTTTTTATTTGATACTATATATTAATAGATCATAGCTTTATTGGTATAATAAAATAAAAAAACTAAAAGGATATATGCAATAAACACAATAGTTAGATCACCTAGAAGTTGTACATTGTATTAAAATTACTTAGTGTTTCACTTTCTTCTTCAACTTTTTTTATCTAGTTTTTATATTTTTTATGGTTGTTAATTAGTATAATTTAAATAGTACAAAAGAAATAAACTCAAAATCATTTAGTATAGAATTTTTATAAATATTAGGTGAGGATCGATAGTAGAAACTATGGTTTTTATGCTTATAGGGTTTATTTCTTCTAGATATTTTTATAATTTTATTCTTTATGTTCCTAGTTAACATATCTCTATATGTTGTAATAATTTAAATGGGTTTTAATATAATAATTCTTGATATTTTTTGGTATGATTTATTTAGGCTTTTAGCGTATGCATGCTTATACAAATGATGAGCACACTCATCAGTATGTAGGCTAATGGTATATATACATGTGATTGCATGTAATGAGGTGCATGTTGCTTAAAGATAAGCAACCTAAACAGTGGTGTTCCTAACGTACATGGATAATGATGTATGCGAGATTGGGTGCACCATTTGTGATGAGTTTAATATACACTTATATAATGGAAAATATGATCTAGTGTTGGATAAATACTTCATAATATAACATGTCACATGTGGTCGGGGATAACTTGTAGTGTGCCAATTTTACACAAGGAGCATTAAAGGATGAAGATGTTGTGAGTACTTTGCTTGTGATTGTATACTATGTATAGATATGTAGTTCACCTATAAGATTTTAAGTGATAAGATTGCCCAATTGCTCAAATGAAGTTGTGCATTATCTCATATGGCATCATACATTCTTAAGGTAGAGAATATTATTAATCAAACTAGGTATATGCTTGCATTAAATCACATGTATTGTGCAATAATATAGATGACCATGGTAGCTGTGCATCCTAGGTTTGACTTCTTTCTTGACTAGTTATTCAAGGTAAATATGTAATGTCAATTTTGATAAAGAGAATGAATTAATGGAAAAGTTGCTATAATTAACCAATACTTGTATTAGAACTTAAAACATAGATGTTGGAGAAAATATGTGTTCATGTACTTTAATGTATTTCGTAGTCGCAAAACACATACCCAATATTGTTAGATCAATTTGCTCATATGTTGCATGATTAAATCCTAAATCGATGCATAAGTTCTTCGATCAATTTCAGATGAGGATCACTTTCAATGGTATGTTTAATTAGTTGGGTTGTTTTTCCATGTTCTTTATGTTATATTTTTATGATATCATCATGTTTTGATCTTTAGATTTTAATCTCAAATTTATTTGATATTGAATTAAACCTTCATTTTGTATTGGATTGCATGGTTATCTTTATTCGTTTAAAATTTTGTTAGATATCTTGATCTTGGTAACTGGAATGCGTTGCAAGGGAAAAGCCTTAAGACGTGGATTATTTATTTTCATTAATATAAAGAATGATGTCTTCTCTTGCTTTGTTGGGGAGGATGCCTTCAGCAAATCTCTTCGATTTTTATTGGTGGGTGACTTCAACTTAATCCAACGATGATCGGATCATATGTCAGGGGCCCACTAAATCACTTTTGTTCTAGATTCAATTCTTGGGTTGAATCTGAAGGTCTTCGAGATGCCAAATGGAGAAATTTCATACACTTGATCGAGGGGGCCTTCATTAGGAAGCTAGGCTATTGTCGACTGCATTCTTTGCGATGTTGAATTCCTCAACATATCCCCTAACCTAACTTTGAAAACATTACCTAGCACATTAGAGGATCACCACATGCTTCATCTTATGGTTGGGACCTTTAAAATGCAAAAAAATATTTTTGAATGGAATCATATTTATTAAAAAACCAATCCTTCTTGTGTTTTATCCAAGAATCATGTATTACTCAATTGTGATTATTCAACCCCTTTTATCGATGGGCTCGAAAAATGAAAACGTAAAACACGATATTTGTTGCAAACCTAAAACACAATATTTGTTCTTGGAAAAGGGCACAAGCCCCTCATTTACTACAATAGATTAACATAACCACTGTCCAAATTGAGGACATTTATAAAAACCTAGAATCTGCTTGAGTAATTTTCTTTTAGACTTAGATATATTTATGCGATCCTCGAAAACCTAAAAAAGGGTGAGTATGAAATATGGAATCAGAGAGATAAATTACTATAACTTAAGGAGGGAGATAGAAACAATAACATGCTTCATAAGAATGCTTCAACTAATAGAAACAAAATACTATTGGTGCCCTTAAATGAGAATGATATACTTTGTAGGGATCTAAATGATGTCGTTAGAATAACAATAAATTTTTTACCAACATCTTATTAATGATGTGGTAAGAAGCCCATCCATCCTTTTATAACTTGGGTTTGAATCTCATGGGTCACATACTAAATTATCTAGACCTCATTTCTCCCTTCTCATTTGCAAAGGTGGAAGGAGCTATTTAGAAATTTAAATATCATAAGGCACCAAGACGAGATGATGCCATTGCTGAATTTTCCACATTATCTTGGCCCATCTTGAAAAGGGATTTTTCTTGTCATGTTATGATGTTGATAAATATCCATTTCATCACCTTTTTCTTTCATTTTGGCCTTAAATCCATAGTCAAATGCATGTATATATCATTAATTTGTGCAAAATAATATCCATTCATTGATACACAGATACTGTAAAAAATATTGCATTTAATGATAAAATCAAAGAATAAAGAAAGAAAAGAAAAAGAAGAAAGTCATAGACATTGAGTAACCTTAGACTCCGAAATCTAGTCATCATGATGACTTGATCGACAAAGAATAAAGTGGGGGAGATATGACAGAGATATTGTACATAAAATACACATAAACCTTAATTTTCAACTCACCAATAATAGTTTTTGGGACCTATTTTATTTTCTTATTTTTATACCTCAAATCAATAAACTTTGAACATGAAACTTGTACATAAAAACAAAAAAAAATACAAAATTTATTTCATCAAAAATAATGCACAATGTATCTAGGACACACATAATAAAAAGTTGTAAAGAAAACTTTACAGACATGTATCTTCTTGATACATATTCAAAATTCACAAACTCACCTTTATTGTTCATAAAATAAAATTATCTATTTAATGATGGTGGTTCCATTTAATTTAGAGTTAAGATGCAAAGTTGGCTTTTGGACCCTTATTATGCAATATATATGTACATTATCATCGTTATATTTATTCTTTATATTTTTAGGTTTCTTATATTTTTATATATTTGTAAATAATATACAAAATAGTTTTAAAAAATATAAATAAATAAAAACCATTAAAATACATTAAATACAGTTATAGAATACATAGATGAATTATACTGATAAAGTACCTATATAATAAATATACCTAATTATTTAAGTATATAACTAAACTCAAAAAAATAAATAAAAAAATCTAAAAGTGTATTAAAATAAGTTATAAAAAAATTGTGTATATAATATAATAAAATATAAAATATTCTAAAAATAAAATACCTTATATATAAGTAAAAATACCTATAATTATACATGTAAAAATTAATACCTAATAAATTAAGTTATAAAAAAATAATAATCAGAATAAAATATTGCATAAGATAATAAATATTTTTCATGTTTTGACAAAAAATAAGAAAATCAGTTATTATTTTTGATATATATATTATGGGAATTATCCTTTGTTTTATCTTGTAGCATGCTTAGGTGACCAAATGAGGGCATGTTCCTCGTTGACCTAAGTCAACTATACAACCTACCCTCCTCCTTCCCTACTTCTGACGTGCACTATTCTACCTACACCGCTAACTTCACCCAATTTTTGGGCATGATCGGCAGCTTGAGAAGGACTGATTTATTTATCGAATCTCTCCATCCTTCGATCAATCATCTCATCATGACCTTAGGATCGTTATACATACATCCTTCTGATCCGTAGAGTCTTCACAAGATCTCTACAACCTCGCATGTATAAAACTTCATCCTCGCCCCCATTTTTGTTTTTTGGATCTCCTCCGTTGACTGGAACTCTCAAGTCATGGCACAATCCCATTGAGCATGGTGATAACTTGCTCTATGAGAGGTCTGCAGCATGCATGAGGCTGCAGATGGACCAATCTTCATCGTCAAAACTTGCTCCGGTGATGTCCTCTACTCCCCGATTCAGGTCAAGTTCGAGTTGATAGTTTAGGTTTTTGTTATATCATTTTAATCTTGCATTTCAATCCTGCATTTTGTTTTGTGTTTCGATCATTGTAGTAGGGTAGATCCTAGATATAGAGTTCGCCGGAGCTTTAGAAGCTCCGGTCATTGTCCACCGTTCTATCCATCCTCCGACTCCATCAACCACCACATCAGCTTCCCCAACCACTTCTTCATCTGCATGAACCCCCGAACCAACCTAATCCCACATGGATCAACAAACCTATGCTCCTCCTTCGCCATCCGTTGGAGCATCATCGCCTCACCTCCACCTCCACTCATTTCGCCAAATAAAGGCTTGAATACTTTCATAGGTGCTTCTACGTGCTAGCCTTGCAGGTATTTGGAGGAAATGGGCCCATCTGAGGGCCAATTATGCTCATGTCTCCTCTCCTAGCTAGTCAAGATTTCTCGACGCTCTAGGACACTATCAATGGGTCTTGGGCATCTTTTATGATACCACCAAATGCGTATCTATAGTAGGAACACCTAGATCCCTTCAACATCTTGAAATGTAGTCTATGGTGTGAGAAATCAACGATTGAGGGAAGAACACACTCGTGTTCTTTCCTAATCTTGCAGAATGAGATTTGCCTTCCGATGGAGCCTACGCTCCAGATCCTACAGTTGCCTCTGATCCGAGCACCTAACCCTCGTCAAATTAAGGGATGGATCTGATCTCGTGCGTCCAACTACGAAATGGTATGATGGATCTCCACCATCCGATGCGCGCAAGTGATCGATCTTCAACTGTTGGATCGCATGGAGATAATGGGGTAAATTGCATAATATCCCCCGTCCTTTTTGTATATTTCATTTTAATCATGTAGATAATATTTGTTATGTAAATATATTTGTAATAATTTCAAAAGAGACGCAGGGTTTTTGAATATTGCACATTCGTCCTTGCCAGCTCACCTCATGTGCATCCACATTTGAGGTGGGCATTTTGTAGCAACACCCCTCCATGTCCATTTATTTCATTTTAGTTCATAAAATTCATAAGTAAGTTCAAAACTTTATGTTTTTTTATATAAAGTCCCTTGACTTTATTTTATATTTCAAAAATGCCCGACTAGAATTGTAAATTAAATTGTGTCTTTTTATTTTTGGTTAAATATCTCTTGTGCTTGAAAAATTGTGGAAAAAATTATAGGATGTGCTTTAAATGATGTTCATTCACACCATGATTTTTATTTGTCATTTCATTGCATTTCTTATTTATTAAAATTAATTTAAGAGATTTTATTTCTTGTTTAGATATAAAAATGCAACAAATAGAAAAATATATATTAAAATTCCAAAAATATATATGTTATGTATTATATAATTTATCTACACATCAAAAATCACAAAACAATACAAAGAAAAACTTTAAAAATTGAAAAACCCTCCTAACTAAAAAATTGCAAAAAATATATAAAATCCCCAAAAAAATTTCTATTATATATTTTGATTTATAGTATATAATATATGTCAAAAATATTTTTGAGTAATTTTGGATTATTTTCTATTTTTAAATCTCAAAACTTCTCGACCTATTTATTAACCCCATGTTTTGGAGTATTTCATACTTTAAAAATGAATAAAATTAGCACAAAATCATGAAAAAATCATAAAAACATGCAAAAATATAAAAAATATCATTTTGGAATTTTTGAGTATATATAGCTATATTTATAGATATAAAAGACTATATATACTATTTATACATATATACATATATTATTATTATTATTATTAATATTATTAATACTGAATATATTTAAAAACTTTAAAAAAATAAGGACTGTACCTGTATGTATTTTATGATTTTATATATATATATATTTAATATATATAATATTTAGTACTTATATTATATATCGTATTATGTATTACATATTTAAAAGGAAAAAATAAAAATCAGAAAAATATAAAAGTAAAAATAATTATAAAATTGAAAGCATAAAAAATATAAAATAAAAATCCCTGAAAAATGAATATAATTAAAAATCCATAAAAATTAAAAAACACAAAAAGTATAATAATAGTTGGTTTTTATTTTTGTAGATGATAATTATTTGTCTATCTGCATATTTTCTCTTTGTGGTTCGAAACTCAACACTCATTCACTGTACACATGTTTTATATAGTTAGATTCTCAGTTGATTGTTGATTTATTTGAGTGGTTTGGGATCCGAGTACTGCGAGAGCGGCTGACACATGTATTACCAGACCCGACTTGTCAAGCACCGCTGGCCCTCCAAGACCATACGTTAAGATCCTCATCATCATCCCCCTTGTCAGATACTTACATAGTGATGAGGCCGACTTAGAAAATATCGTGCATACAAACCATTAGGTTATTTACTAACTTAGAAAAAATTAGTCATATTGCTACCCATGTACAAAAAGATGGATATAGAAAATATTGAAAACTATTGATTGGTCAGTCTCGTCAACATGACTATTAGAATCGCGAAAATTCGAGCTGATATATGAGCCATAAAATTGTAAAATTTTATCCTACCAAAATAATGGGCCTTCCTAAAGATAGACCGACGCTTGAACGACTACTTATAACCCTGAAAATCCTTGTCCATTAGAATCATACAAATCAAATGATATAGCGATCCATGATTGCCAACTTATAACCCCAAAAATACTTGGCCATTGGAATCATAGAGGTCAAACGATATACATTTTTAAGGTTTACATTAGGAAATTCTTTGACAGGTTGAAATGGGATTTCATTGTTACTGCAATGAAATTAGCAAAATACCCAAACAAGTTCATGAAGTGGGCAATTTCCATACTTCAAACCATTGGTATATTCATTTAACTGTGGGCTTTTTCAAGCCCATGGGGAATGTTCGTCGAGGTGATCCACTATCTCCCCTATTGTTCATAAATGCTATGAATTTTTGGATCGTATGTTAAAAAAACTAGTGGAAGCTGGAAAGTTTAGGAAACTTACTATTCCGTATCTTGATTGAGATCACAAACATACAATTTGCAGATGGCTTACTCATTTTTCTAATTTATGAAGATGAGTCTATCAAAAACCTAGCCACCACCTGAAAAAATTCTCGAGCATATTAATACATCATAGAAAATAAAATTAAACCATCTTTGCATTGTTTAAATTTTTCTCTATCTAAGGAAACATTCATCAAAACTCAATTTGAGTGGACCTTTGATGAATTCTCGAAATACTATTTGGGTTTTCCTCTATCTGAAAAAAATCTTAAAATTAAAAGTTGATTATCCCTAATTGATGAATTTGCTGGAAAAATTAAGTGGCTGGAAAGTACATATACTGGCGATGTCAGCCCGAGTCATCTTATTAAATTCTAGCCTTACCCCTCTCTCTTTACACTAAAATGCCAAAAATATGTCATTAGGAAAATTGACAGAATTAAGAGAAATTTCCTTTAGATTGGAAACACAAAATCCAAGCGCAAATGCCTTGTTACTTGAAATAAAGCGTGTCGTCCCCAAGAAAATGATGGTAAGGTATAATGGATCTTGAGAGTTTTAGTAAGTTTATGCTATATAAAAATATGATAGATATTTGTATATAAATAAGCCATGATCTAGGGAAACCCTTAAAGCATCTTACTTTAGAGGTTACCCTATACCTTTTCATATCTCTAAAAACTGCAATGATTCAAATAATTGGAGATCATTCAAAAATGATTCGGAGAAGATCAGGGAAGCCTTGCACAAAATATTATGGTTAGGAAAAATGCTTACTTTTGGCTAGGTGGTATTAATGAGGAACCTTCTCTTACGAAAAAGTACACTGAACTCTGGTCGTTTGTAAGGAATAAGATTGATACTTGTTGTCTTGATCTAAATAAATTAAGGATCCCAAATAATTGTCTTTCATGTCTTCAAATGAGAGTTGTATGTAGATTATAGTCTAAGGTATATCAACTTAAAAATCACTTTTTGCAAATAATCCCTATGGAGGATGACGGCTTTACCCATTTTCCTTCCAACTCGGGGTTGGAAAATACCAAACGAAGTAAACAAGCATATCAGTTTTTTGGATCTCCTCCGTCGACCAGAAGCCTCAGGTCATGGCACAATCACAATGAGCATGGTGACAGCTCGCTCTGCGAGAGGTCTGCAGCATGCGTGAGGGTACAGATGGATTAATTCCCATCGTAAAAACTTGCTCAGGTGATGTCCTATGCTCCTTGATTTAGGTCAGGTTTGAGCTGATAGTTTAGGTTTTTGTTAAGCATTTTAATCTCGCATTTCAATCCTGCATTTTATTTTGCATTTCGATCATTGTAGTAGTGTAAACCCTAGATATAGAGTTCACCGAAGCTTTAGAAGCTCTGGTCACTGTCCACCATTCTAGCCATCCTTAGACTCCATCAACCACCCCATCAGCTTCCCCAACCACTTCTTCATCTGCATGAACCCCCGAACTAACCTAATCCCACCTGGATCAGCAAACCTATGCTCCTCCTCTGCCATCCGCTGGAGCATCATCGCCTCGCCTCCGCCTCCATTCATTTTGCCAAATAAAGGCATGAATACCTTCATATGTGCTTCTATGTGCTAACCTTGCAGGTATTTGGAGGAAATGGGCCCATCTGAGGACCTATTATGCCTAGTTCTCCTCTCCCTGCTGGTCAAGCTTTCCCGATGCTCTAGGACCCTATCGATGGGTCTTGGGCATATTTGACGATACCACCAAATGCATATCTAGATCCCTTCAACAGCTTGAAATGAGGTCTATGGCACGAGAAATCAACGATTGAGGGAAGAACACGCTCGTGTTCTTTCCTATTCATGGAGAATGAAGCTTTGCCTTCCGATGGAGCACGCGCTCCAGATCCTAGAGTTGTCTCTAATCCAAGCAGTGACGAATCTCCATTTCATCACCTTTATTATATCATTTTGGCCTTAAAAACCCCAGCAAATGCATGTAAATAACCTCAATTTGTACATAATAGCATTCAATATTTATTGTATTTATTATACATAGAATAAGGTTTTTAATGCCAATATGATAGAATAAAGAGAAGAAAAGAAAAAGGAATAAAATATTGCAAATATTTTATGACCCGAACCTCGAGACCAAGGCCAGCATGGAATTGGTCGACAAGGAATAAAGTAGGGAGAGATAAGGGCCAATAATACAATAAATACCTCATTTATTTATTCATTTATTTATACATTTTTGACACCTATTTTGTACATAGTTATTCATTCATCAAATAAAGAAACTTTGTACATGAAAGTTGTAGATAATAATGTGGATAAAAATACAAATTTGAGTTTGTGTAAAAATAATAACCAGTGTACATTTTATACCCAAAATAAAAAGCCAAAATCTCAACTTCACAGACCCATATCTTGCAAATAAAAACTCCAAATCACCCAAACTCACTTTAATTGTATATAGCTTTCCAAGAACTATTTAATAAAATTAGTTTCATAATTTTTGGAGTCCATCTGTGAAAGTTAGGTTTTTGGCCCCCATTGTACAATCTCCCTGAATAAAATATTCAATTTATTCTTCAATCATTATTCCTATAAATTTATATTTTTAAAATGTTGTAAATAATATATACAATACATGTACATATTGAAATTAGAATAAAACCAAAAAGAATTTGTAAAATGAAATAAGTCTATGAAATACATAGACAAAATACCTATGCTATCTATATGTATATAAATAAAAAGGGACTTTATTCTTTTATTCTTTATTCATTTATATTTTTAAAATAATGTAAATATTACATATAATTTATTAAAAATACAAATCCAAAATAAAAACCAAGAAAACACATTAAATAAATAAAGTGTATATAAAATATTGGTATAATACCTCTAAGTATACTGACATGTACATATACCTATTTGTTTAAGAATGTAAATAAACTCATAAAAATTGAATAAAAATATATTTATACTCACAAAAATAAATTATAATTTTATAAAATAAGAAAATAAAATAATAAAATAAAATAAATAAAATAAAAATAAAATGTACAAAATACATGCAAATACATGCATAAGTACATTATTAAAATAAAACCATAATAAAATACACCAAAAAATAAATAAAAATCATAAATAAATACTACATTAATTAATAAACATTTTTTATTTTATAAGAAAATTCTAATAAAATTATTTATGCTGTGAAATAAATCATTTTCGAATAATATTCCCTGTTTTGTCCTGTAGTGTCCTAGGTGGACCAACCAGGGCGCGACCTGAGTTGACCCCTGGTCAATTGTCCCATCTAGGACCAGGCGCGCCAGAACCATCATTTCCCCGACTTTCATCCCTTTTTCCTGGGCGTCTCTTCCATCCATCGCCCTCGAATCCTTCATGAAAGATCTTCCCTGATCAATGTACATACGCGCCGTCCTCTTGGAACCCTTGTACATAGCCTAGATTCGTTGATATTCGCCGGTCAATAAGGGCCCCCAACTCTGTTTATAAATAACTCCGTCTTCTTCTTCCGAATTTTTTGGCCATTTCCCAAGCCCTAGAGCCCCCGCCTTCGGCCTAGCGTGCATCCAGGTGACAGCTGGAGGTCCCCTGAAGGTCGAGGAGGCTTGCGGAGGAAGGTGATGCGCCCACGGCGGCGCTCCGGCAGTCATCCTGCTCTCTGGAGTTTCTCCAGATATAAGAGCTGCGCACTTATTTTCTTAGGTAGATTTTCATTCCAGCATTTCATTTCTGTCTTTTATTTTGCATTTAGATCATTAGAGTAGTGTAATTTAGTTAAATCGAAGTTCGCCGGAGCTCAGCTCCGGCGACTTCGCCACTGTGACCTTCACTGTTTCCTGACTCGTTTTCGCCTTCATTCTGTTCCCCACCGCCTTCTCCACCTCCAGACCGCTCAAACCCAACCAGATCCTCACTGGATCTGCGAATCGATGCTCGTCTCCTCCGCCTCGCCGGATCATCGCTGCCCTCATCCACTTTCATGCTAACAGCTTCGATTTCTGGTCGAGGAGCATCGCCTCGAGCCGGGCTTTCTTCCTGAGTAGGTTAGGTGAGCTGTCAAGAACCAGGAGACGCATCACAAGCCGGCGGAGGTACCTGGAGCCCTATTTCTTCTCCGAGCTCGTAGCGGCGCTCCAGCGTACCTCTTGCCGATCCAAGACCTCCAGCAGTTAAAGCAATCTTCCAGGAAGATTTTGGGACCTTCAAGAGCGGCAAAGACCGGCGGAGGCGCGAGATCTAGTCGGAAGAAGCTCGCCCCGGCGAGCCTGCTTCCCTGTTCTTCCACGCTAACTCCCCGCCAATGGATGAAGACGAAGGCCCAGATTGAAGATTAGCCGTCGGATCACGCACGCCTCAGCCTCAGATCTTGCCTGGAGATCTAATCCTCACCGTGGATCTGCGAAGCGTCATCGGGCGCTTAGGAGGCGACGCGTGTCAAGTGGATGAAGATGAACCGTTGGATCGCGCGCCTTTGGGGGTAAATTTCAGACAAGTCCCCCGCTTTTGTTGTATTTATATTTTAATTCCATAAATAAAATTGAACGTTGTAAATAAATTGTAAAATTTGCAGTAGTCCCCCTGTAGTTTGTATAATTGCAGTTTGGTCCCTCCGCGCCTCACGTGGAGTTCCACGTGAGGCGCGTGATTTTTGCACTGAAGCCCTGCCGGGTTTTCTTATTTGGTTTTAGTCCTTAAAATTTCGGAACACGTTAAGATATTTTGGTGTTTTTGCACTGTGACCCCCTGGAGTTATTTTATTTGCAAAAATACCCCTGCCAGGTTTTATTATTTTTGTGTCTTTTATGTATTTATTAAAAATACCTATGTTGCTCCAAAAATTCCACAAAAATCAGGTAAGATGTTTCATGCCCCTTACTTTCACGCCCACATTTTATTTTGCATTTTTTGTATTTATCCTAATTGTTAAAAATGAAAAAGGAGCCATTTTTGTACTGTTTAATTTATAAAATACAAAAAAAAAATATAAAAACATTTTGAAAATTCCAAAAAAATTATATATGGTATATTTTAATTTACATTGAGTCCAGAAAATGAAAAAACCTTAAAAATAGAAAAAGAAAATATAAAAATTTCAAGAAGATCCAAAATACAAAAAATATATATAAACCCTTGAAAAATACCAAAAATATGTTTTCTTATTTTATAATTATCTATATATTATTAATGTATTAAAATTAATTTGGGTAATTTTGGGAATTATTTTATAGTTTTAAAACCCAAATTAATTTTGGCCTAGTTAATTAGTCCATATAGTGGACATTTTTGGAATTAAAAAAGAAAAAGAGAAAATATAAAAATTAGAAATATTCCAGATAAAGAACAAAAAAATTAGAAAATTATAAAACAAAATAAATAAATAAATAAATATATTATGTCTACATATTTTAAGCATTCGTATCTATATATATGTATCTCCATATATTGTACTACTCCTCTCTCTCTTCTTATATATATATATCTTTATATACGTATATATATACATATCTATATTATATAAGTATAAATATAAAAAATTGAAAATATAAAAACCAAATAAAAATTATAAAAATAAAATAAAAAAATGTAAAATCAAAAACCCACAAAAACAATAAAAATTGGACATGAACAATGAATTGAATAATTGTACACTCATTTTGCACCATACAACCTTTCGCCTCCCAGTGTTTGACCTCTACTTGTGCTTACACCTATACACACTTGCATGTAGAGTTATAATAAATTTTAACTCCACATTTTTGGATATTCATTGCATACATTTATTGTGGGTTAATTGTTGATTGATCGAGGTCTTTTGTCGGTCGCCTCAGCGACATTGTGACCCCGCTTTGTGCGGGTTACTTTAGACCGATGAAAAGCTTCTGTCATCAAATGGCGTCGTTGCCTGGGAGACAACGGATTTTGTATGGTGGTTTCTTTCTTTATTTAATTCTTTGTTCATGTCCTCTATTCATTTATTTATTTGATTATTGATTGATATTGTTGTGACTGTTCTGACCCTCTCTCTTTATTCGTCTTTGATGCGAGGGACCGCCATGCGAAGGAGGAATTCTTAGGAAGTCCTATGCACCCGAGTGAGGTGGAGTTGTCTCTTCTACACCAAGCCAACAGGAGAGAGCATCAAAGGCAGATGGAGGAGAATTTTGGATGGCAGTTTCATTTTTGCATTATTTATTTATGTAAATTTATGTGAGAGAGTGACATTTGACATGTAATAATTCAGGACTCTCAGACACTCCGACTCCCGAGGTCCATTGCCCGAGGGATTGTTCCCTTGGGGGCCTCGACGGTTTTGATGCTTTTTCTTTTTATTTTTATTTTTATTATTTTGTGTGAATGAGCCCTAGCTTAGGAATTGCTTGCCGGTATATTAAGTTCCAAAGCCCCTAATATACTTGCATGTACCTATAGATGTGCTTCTGAACTTAGTCAAATCAATAATTGTTGGTTATTTAATTTCGAACCCGCGTGCCGCGAGCCCACCCTGTCAAGCACTACTCCTGAACTTGATGTGTCGAGAAGAGGAGGGGTGAGCCTAGACCGGACTTCAGGGTTTGACTTTGAATAACCAACATTTGGTGCTTCACGATACTAGCAGTTACTATCCTAGGGCAATTTCATCGAATTGCATTTCATGTAGCATAGGTTTCAATTCTGTTATGCATCCCGCATGGAGAGAGCTGGGAAGCACTGTAAGTCTTCTTACTTGGCATGCATCATCGTTTTCCGACTTGCATGGCTTTTCCGACCTCCTCCCACTGTTTTTGACCACTTAGGATGTTAAATGGAAATTGGAACCTCGATAGGCACGTGCATTGAAAATACCCAAAAAAAGTGATAACCTAAATAAAATTGGGACTGCTAACTCTATTGGACCTCAAAATAAAACATAATGGACTTCCTTGTCTTGGAGAGAGCAACCCCCTCATTGTATGTGTTTTAAGTGCTCACGTACACGCTAAGGAGTAGAGCCTAAATCCCATCAAGCCTCCTAAGTGTTTGTACAACTTTGTGATTCTCACCTAACTCTAAAACCGAAAAGATAAATGACCATCACCTGGCGGTCTTCACTGTGTTGAGTAGGTGAATCGAGGGTTTGCCTTGTGTATTGAATGTGACTTGGAGTCCGTTGCGTTTCATTCATTATTAGAGTCATCAGTCCCGTCCGTGTGAGTCATGCATTTTTCATCTTTGAGTCTCTCTACCTCTCTTATACATATATTTCCTCATCTGCATCAAGTCGTTATATTGGCGCTTGAGCTCAATCATTCTTCGCCAAGTTTGTCATTTCCCTCTTCTTCACCACCTTCCTAGTGACCACCGTACCATCCCCATCTTCTCCGGCTCGCAGGGAGACAATGATGCGAGTACGGTATTCAATTGTCAGATATCGTCCTGTACTTCACCAGTTCTTCACCACTTGTATATATGTGTTGTATATTCCGTTCCTTTTTCTCCCGCATGTTTTGTGTGCCCTAGATCTATCGCCATATCTTTGTGTCTATACTTAGGGCGTACTTTGTCCTAAGTATAGGGGGGTACACACCGTGTTGTTCTTTTATCGTTCAGTTTCGTCACTCCTGTTGTTACCTATACTTAGGGATATCTCACCCTAAGTATAGGGGGAGTGATGTGTATATTCTCCACGATCTTTTCATCTAGCCGTATATATATGTCTTTTCTTCTTTTCCTTTTCTATCTTCCGTATCTAAATAAAAGGCGTCGCCCCTTTGTGTCAGTCTTCTATACTTACGATATACTTTGTCCTAAGTATAGGGGGGGTGCACCCCTGATTTGTTAATTCTTTGATCTATTTATTCCCACCCTTGAACCTCCCTGCTTTGTGTACAGTCTGCTATACTTAGGATTATTTGATCCTCAGTATAGGGGGGACGGTCGACTTCTCGTTGATTCATTCTTTCATTCTTTTGTTCATATTCTTTAGACTCATCTATACTCAGTACGAGTTATGTCTTCTCTTTTCTTTCCCGATCTATGAGGACATAGCTCAAGCTAAGTATAGGGGGGGTCGTATATACTATGTATATATTTCAACCATAACTCGTACTTTCATATAATTATTAATAAATATGATATAATTCATTAAGTAATAATGCTTTTTATTCCACATATTCTTTTTGTACATACTGATTAATAAACCAGGTTAAAAATAGTTTTGCAAAATGATTGGAAGAATGGTGTGAACTGTTTGGAAAACTTTTTGTGAAATATTTTCAACCTTTGTAAAAATATTTTGATTGCAAAAATTCTTTTATTTGTGTGAAATAAAGGATTTGAAAACCTATTTGCAAAAGATTTTGAAAAGGTTTGTAAAAATATTTTGAAAATGTATATAGTGTTTGTAAAATCTTTGCAAAATGGCTTTCAAATATTTGTAAATATTTGCAAAAATTATTTTGTACTATAGTTTTCAAAATGATTTTTCAAATAAAATTTAGGAATAAAAGCACCATAATAAATAAAATGAAATATAAAAAATCATAAATAAAATACATAAAATTCTTTTTATACCTAAATAAATCACTTTGTTAAGTCTTGTAAAATAAAGCGGCACGCCCGTGTAAATAGTTGTACATATTTTATACTTTGAGTGCCAATATTATTTGCAAAAATTCTTTGTGTAAAAATTCCTCTCTTTGTTTTCAAATTTTTTTGAAAGATTGCATTATTCTTTGCATATTTGTAAATAGCATTTGCATAGCATTCATATTCTTTGATTGAGCTTGATGATTGAACTAGTCCAATAAAGTCGAAGATTGGAGCTTGGTTGGACCTTACCGCACCTAACTGCACTGGAACCTTATGGGAACTAGGTTTAAGGTACTTCAGGTCTATTCAGACTTAATTCTTTCAAGAATCAGGGCTGGGTTCAAGTCACCTCAGTAGACTAACTAGAACTTTTCGAAACACACGTATGACTCTTGTCGGCCGTGACCTAACTTGGACACTTGCACCTTTCACTTGGCTCAACTCAGTTTAAGTGGTGAAGGGGTTGGATTTGCCAGTCTGAGATGCACACGAGTGGAAACATTCGTCCTCGTCTAGGGAGGGAAGTGCACCCCAACCTGGTACAGTTTCAATGAAGTCGAATGATAGGAGAGTGTGGGTTGCAATAAAGCTTCAAAAGAGGGATAGTCTTCTAGCTCAAGAGGAAAAAGTCCTTATGTAAATGCTGCTGTAAATAGTTTGTTGAAAAAAAAAGTGGACAGGCTTGTAAATAAAAATAAAAGTGCCTACCGGAGTATGTATATATGTTGTATAGAAAATAAGCAAGCTTGAGCATCAAAGTTATACCATGTGAGCCTGCAACTGGATGACTTGACTACATTGGTCTTGCATCCCAGGATAGGTAGCTACACTGGCTACCGTCCATTCTTTTCTCCACCCCCTCCTCTTGAGTTGGATGCCACTTGAACTTAGAAGGGAATACCCCGCTCCTTGACGGTAGAGGGCTGGATTGGGGAATCATTGGGTTGTCATTCTGGAGAAGTCAGTTCCTTTGTCATTTCAGTTGGGGAGAGCCACTATCACTTACAATGTACAAGTCAGCTTCATAGTCATAAGGGTTTGCGTATGATGTAGGCTAGTTCTGACTTGGCTATTGAGGAGATTTGAACCGAGTTCTGTGACTCTCGAAGGCTGTTGTGTTTTAAATTTGGTTCCCAACCAGGTTCCACACACATTTTCACACCAAGGTCTAACCTGAGTTCCAAACTTTGATTTTTGTACAGATAAGTTTAATAATCATGATCAATTCAATTTATTCTTTAAAACTCTTTATTTTTGCTTTTTCTTTTTTTTCTTATTCTTTATTCTTTTTGTACTTATTGCATAAGTATTTGCTAGAGACTGGCAAAGGCAAGTATAGGGGGGTGATGAATCTCCATTTCATCACCTTTATTCTATCATTTTGGCCTTAAAAACCCCAGCAAATGCATGTAAATAGCCTCAATTTGTACATAATAGCATTCAATATTTATTGTATTTATTATACATAGAATAAGGTTATTAATGCCAATATGATAGAATAAAGAGAAGAAAAGAAAAAGGAATAAAATATTGCAAATATTTTATGACCCGAACCCCGAGACCAAGACCAGCATGGAATTGGTCGACAAGGAATAAAGTAGGGGGAGATAAGGGCCAATAATACAATAAATACCTCATTTATTTATTCATTTATTTATGCATTTTTGATACCTATTTTGTACATAGCTATTCATTCATCAAATAAAGAAACTTTGTACATGAAAGTTGTATATAATAATGTGAATAAAAATACAAAATTGAGTTTGTGTAAAAATAATACTCAGTGTACATTTTATACCCAGAATAAAAAGCCAAAATCTCAACTTCACAGACCCATATCTTGCAAATAAAAACTCCAAATCACCCAAACTCACCTTTAATTGTATATAGATTTCCAAGAACTATTTAATAAAATTAGTTTCATAATTTTTGGAGTCCATCTGTGAAAGTTAGGTTTTTGGCCCCCATTGTACAATCTCCCCGAATAAAATATTCAATTTATTCTTCAATCATTATTTCTATAAATTTATATTTTTAGAATGTTGTAAATAATGTATACAATACATGTACATATTGAAATTAGAATAAAACCAAAAATAATTTGTAAAATGAAATAAGTCTATGAAATACATAGACAAAATACCTATGCTATCTATATGTATATAAATAAAAAGGGACTTTATTCTTTTATTCTTTATTCATCTATATTTTTATAATAATGTAAATATTACATATAATTTATTAAAAATACAAATCCAAAAAAACCAAGAAAACACATTAAATAAATAAAGTGTATATAAAATATTGGTATAATACCTCTAAGTATACCTACATGTACCTATACCTATTTGTTTAAGAATGTAAATAAACTCGTAAAAATTGAATAAAAATATATTTATACTCACAAAAATAAATTATAATTTTATAAAATAGGAAAATAAAATAATAAAATAAAATAAACAACATTTAAAAAAATGTACAAAATACATGCAAATACATGCATAAATACATTATTAAAATAAAACCATAATAAAATGCACCAAAAAATAAATAAAAATCATAAATAAATACTACATTAATTAATAAACATTTTTATTTTATAAGAAAATTCTAATAAAATTAATTATGCTGTGAAATAAATCATTTTCGAATAATATTCCCTGTTTTGTCCTGTAGTGTCCTAGGTGGACCAACCAGGGCGCGACCTGAGTTGAACCCTGGTCAACTGTCCCATCTGGGACCAGGCGCGCCAGAACCATCATTTCCCCGACTTTCATCCCTTTTTCCTGGGCATCTCTTCCATCCATCGCCCTCGAATCCTTCATGAAAGATCTTCCCTGATCAATGTACATACGCGACGTCCTCTTGGAATCCTTGTACATAGCCTAGATTCGTTGATATTCGTCGGTCAATAAGGGCCCCCAACTCTGTTTATAAACAACTCCGTCTTCTTCTTCCGAGTTTTTCGGCCATTTCCCAAGCCCTAGAGCCCCCGCCCTCGGCCTAGCGTGCATCCAGGTGACAGCTGGAGGTCCCCTGAAGGTAAGGAGGCTTGCGGAGGAAGGAGATGCGCCCACGGCGGCGCTCCGGCAGTCGTCCTGCTCCCTGGAGTTTCTCCAGATATAAGAGCTGCGCACTTATTTTCTTAGGTAGATTTTCATTCCAGCATTTCATTTCTGTCTTTTATTTTGCATTTAGATCATTAGAGTAGTGTAATTTAGTTAAATCGAAGTTCGCCGGAGCTCAGCTCCGGCGACTTCGCCAATGTGACCTTCACTGTTTCCCGACTCGTTTTCGCCTTCATTCCGTTTCCCACCGCCTTCTCCACCTCCAGACCGCTCAAACCCAACCAGATCCTCACTGGATCTGCGAATCGATGCTCGTCTCCTCCGCCTTGTCGGAGCATCGCCGCCCTCATCCACTTTCATGCTAACGGCTTCGATTTCTGGTCGAGGAGCATCGCCTCCAGCCGGGCTTTTTTCCTGAGCAGGTTAGGTGAGCTGTCAAGCACTAGGAGATGCATCACAAGCCGACGGAGGTACCTGGAGCCCCATTTCTTCTCCGAGCTCGTAGCGGCGCTCCAGCGTACCTCTTGCTGATCCAAGACCTCCAACAGTTAAAGCAACCTTCCAGGAAGCTTTTGGGACCTTCAGAAGCGGTAAAGACCGGCGGAGGCGCGAGATCTAGTCGGAAGAAGCTCGCCCCGGCGAGCCTGCTTCCCTGTTCTTCCACGCTAACTCCCAGCCGTTGGAAGAAGATGAAGGCCCAGATTGAAGATCAGCCGTCGGATCACGCACGCCTCAGCCGTCAGATCTTGCCTGGATATCTAATCCTCTCCGTGGATCCGCGAAGCGTCATCGGGCGCTTAGGAGGCGACACGTGTCAAGTGGACGAAGATGAACCGTTGGATCGCGCGCCTTTGGGGGTAAATTTCAGACAAGCCCCCCGCTTTTGTTGTATTTATATTTAAATTCCATAAATAAAATTGCACGTTGTAAATAAATTGTAAAATTTGCAGTAGGCCCCCTGTAGTTTGTATAATTGCAGTTTGGTCCCTCCGCGCCTCACGTGCACTCCCACGTCAGGCGCGTGATTTTCGCACTGAAGCCCTGACGGGTTTTCTTATTTGGTTTTAGTCCTTAAAATTGCAGAACACGTTAAGATATTTTGGTGTTTTTGCACTGTGACCCCCTGGAGTTATTTTATTTGCAAAAATACCCCTGCCAGGCTTTATTATTTTTGTGTCTTTTATGTATTTTTAAAAAATACCTAGTTGCTCCTAAAATTCCACAAAAATCAGGTTAGATATTTCATGCCCCTTACTTTCACGCGCACATTTTATTTTGCATTTTTTGCATTTATCCTAATTATTAAAAATGAAAAAGGAGCCATTTTTGTACTGTTTAATTTACAAAATACAAAAAAATATAATAACATTTTTAAAAATTCCAAAAAAATTATATATGTATATTTTTATTTACATTGAGTCCAGAAAGTGAAAAAACCCTAAAAATAGAAAAAGAAAATATAAAAATTTCAAGAAGCTCCAAAATACAAAATAAATATAAAACCCTTGAAAAATATCAAAAATATGTTTTCTTATTTTATAATTATCTATATATTATTATTAATGTATTAAAATTAATTTGGGTAATTTTGGGAATTATTTTATAGTTTTAAAACCCAAATTATATTCGACCTAGTTAATTAGTTCATATAGTGGACATTTTTGGAATTAAAAAAGAAAAAGAGAAAATATAAAAATTAGAAATATTCCAGATAAAGAAGAAAAAAAATTAGAAAATTATAAAACAAAAATAAATAAATAAATAAATAAATATATTATGTCTACATATTTTAAGCATTCATATCTATATATATGTATCTCCATATATTGTACTACTCCTCTCTCTCTCTTCTTATATATATATATATATATATCTTTATATACATATATATACATATCTATATTATATAAATACAAATATAAAAAAAATAAAAATATAAAAACCAAATAAAAATTATAAAAACAAAATAAAAAAAATGTAAAATCAAAAACCACAAAAACAATAAAAATTGGACATGAACAATGAATTGAATAATTGTACACTCATTTTGCACCATACAACCTTTCGCCTCCCAGTGTTCGACCTCTACTTGTGCTTACACCTATACACACTTGCATGTAGAGTTATAATAAATTTTAACTCCACATTTTTGGATATTCATTGCATACATTTATTGTGGGTTAATTGTTGATTGATCGAGGTCTTTTGTCGGTCGCCTCAGCGACATTGTGACCCCGCTTTGTGCGGGTTACTTTAGATCGATGAAAAACTTCTGTCATTAAATGGCGTCGTTGCCTGGGAGGCAACGGATTTTGTATGGTGGTTTCTTTATTTATTTAATTCTTTGTTCATGTCCTCTATTCATTTATTTATTTGATTATTGATTGATATTGTTGTGACTGTTCTGACCCTCTCTCTTTATTCGTCTTTGATGCGAGGGACCGCCAAGCGAAGGAGGAATTATTAGGAAGTCCTATGCACCCGAGTGAGGTGGAGTTGGCTCTTATACACCAAGCCAACAGGAGAGAGCATCAAAGGCAGATGGAGGAGAATTTTGGATGGCAGTTTCATTTTTGCATTATTTATTTATGTAAATTTATGTGAGAGAGTGACATTTGACATGTAATAATTCAGGACTCTCAAACACTCCGACTCCCGAGGTCCATTGCCCGAGGGATTGTTCCCTTGGGGGCCTCGACGGTTTTGATGCTTTTTATTTTTATTTTTATTTTTATTATTTTGTGTGAATGAGCCCTATCTTAGGAATTGCTTGCCGGTAGATTAAGGTCCAAAGCCCCTAATATACTTGCATGTACCTATAGATGTGCTTCTGGACTTAGTCAAATACTTAATATATTTAAAAAAACTTTTAAAAATAAGGACTATACCTATAAATATTTTATAAATTTTTATATATTTATTATATATGTTATTATTAGTACTTATATTATATATTGTATTATATATTACATATTTAAAAGGAGAAAAGCTCAAAAATATAAAAAGAAAAATAAAATTATAAAAGAAAAAACATAAAAAATATAAAGTTAAAAATCCCTAAAAAATTGAATATTATTAAAAACCCCATAAAAATTAAAAAGAAAAAAAGTACAAAAATAGTTGGTTTTTATTTTTGTAAATGATAATTATTTGCCTACCTGCGTATTTGCTCTTTGTGGTTCGACGCTCAACACTTATTCTCAGTACGCATGTTTTATATAGTTAAAATAAAAATAAAATTTGGATCACATATTTTCATATAATTATCTTAGATTCTCAGTTGATTGTTGATTTATTTGAGTGGTTTGGGATCTGAGTACTGCGAAAGGGGCTGACACAGTGATTACCGGACCTGACTTGTCAAGCACCACAAGCCCTCCAAGACTAGTTGTTAGGATCCTCATCATCATCCCCCTTGAAATATCAGATACTTACATAGTGATGAGGGCGACTTAGAAAATATCATGCATACAAACCATTAGGTTATTTACCAACTTAGAAAATATTAGTCATATTGCCACCCATGTACAAAAAGAGGGATATAGAAAATATTGAAAACTATCGACTGATCAGTCTCATAAACTTGCCTATGAGAATCATCTCGAAAATTCGAGCTGATATATAAGCCATAAAATTGCAAAATTTTATCCTACCAACATAATGGGCCTTCCTAAAGATAGAACGACCCTTGATTGACTACTTATAACCCTGAAATCATTGCCCATTAGAATCATACAGATCAAATGATATATCGATCTATGATTGCCTACTTATAACCCCAAACATCCTTGGCCATTGGAATCATAGAGGTCAAATGGTATACATTTTTAAGGTTGACATTAGGAAATGCTTTGACAGGTTGAAATGCGATTTCATTGTTACTGCAATGAAATTAGCAAAATACCCAAACAAGTTCATGAAGTGGGCAATTTCCATCCTTTAAATCACGGATACATCCATTTAGATAAATGGCTTAGCTGTGGGCTTTTTCAAGCCCATGAGGAATGTTCGTTAAGGTGATCCACTATCTCTCCTCTTGTTCATAAATGCTATGAATTTTTGAATTGTATGTTAAAAAAACTAGTGGAAGTTGGAAAAATTAGGGAACTTACTACTCATATCTTGATTGAGATCACAAACATACAATTTATAGATGGCTTACTCATTTTTCTAATTTATGAAGAGGAGGCGATTAAAAAGCTAGCCACCACCTGAAAATTTTCTCGAGCATACTAATACATCATAGAAAATAAAATTAAATCACCTTTGCATTGTTTAGATTTATCTCTATCTGAGGAAACATTCACAAAACTCAATTTGAGTGACCTTTCATGAATTCTCGATATACTATTTGGATTTTCCTCTGGATCAAAAAAATCTTAAAATAAAATGTTGATTATCGCTAATTGATAAATTTACTGAAAAACTGAGTGGCTGGAAAGTATATATACTGGCAATGTTAGCCCGAATCACCTTATTAAATTCTATCCTAACCGCTCTCTCTTTACACTAAAATGCCAAAAATATGTCATTAGGAAAATTGACAGAATTAAGAGAAATTTCCTTTAGATCGGAAACACAAAATCCAAGTGCAATGCCTTGTTACTTGGAATAAAGTGTGTCGTACCCAAGAAAATGATGGTAAGGTATAATGGATCTTGAGAGTTTTAGTAAGTTTATGCTATATAAAAATATGATAGGTATTCATATATAAATAAGCCACGATCTAGGGAAACCCTTAAAGCATCTTACTTTAGAGGTAATTCTATACATATTCATATCTCTAAAATCTGCAATGATTCAAATAACTGGAGATCATTAAAATTGAATTGGAGAAGATCAAGGAAGCCTTGCACAAAATATTATGGTCAGGCAAAAATGCTTACTTTTGGCTAGGTGGTATTAATGAGGAACATTCTCTTAGAAAATTCATTGAACTCTGGTTGTTTGTAAGGAATATGATTGATACTTGGTGTCTTGATCTAAATAAATTAATAATCCCAAATAATTGTCTTTTATGTCTTCAAACGAGAGTTGTACATATATTATAGTCTAAGGTAAATCAACTTAAAAATCACTTTGTGTAAATAATCCCTATGGAGGGTGGCGACTTTACCCATTTTCCTTCCAACTCGGGGTTGGAAAATACAAAACTAAGTAAATAAGCATATCTACTCCATATTACAACATGGGTGGCTTTTGACAAACTTTGATGACTCCTTTTGCAAACCAACAATTCGCGCTCAATGTCGTTTACTTTCTTTGGCTCATCCAACATAATATACATTAAACTCAGGATTGTCTCTATAAATGTGGACCTTTGTGGGTCAATTGCTACTACCTTTGTAGATAGGAGAAATAAATTTGGGATCACCGTCTCTGGCAATGTAACTTCTCTCTACAACTGTTTTGACATCTAGGGATGTGACCCTACTCACCTCTCTTAAAAACTTTTTTCATGTTGTGAAACTAAGGAAAATTTATAGTTATGTTGCATCATGTCAATGTTGCATCAATTTGGTTTTAAGGAAGAAAAGATGTGAACCTACTTTTGAAAGAAAAAGAAACACCTATAATGCTTTTAGTGTGTGTGTGTGTATACATACATACATATATATAGAGGTCGGGGAGCTTGCACTATGGTGCATATAACTTTATATGCACAGGAGCCATAAACATCCATTTTTGATATTTTTTGAAATGAAATCATGGGAGATTCAAGTCACCATATATCACCATGATGTCATTCAAAAATCAACTTAATTCAAGACTTCTAACCTATCCATCAAGACCATGGAATTTTAACGGTCTCAAAATTGCTGAAATTTAGCCCTTCCAGATTGACATGTTAGGAATATATGTTTTCTACGAAATTAGAAATGCATAGTCTACAATAATTCTAAGTAAATTTCCCGAGATTTCATTTCAAGGAAATAAAAAAATATTGAAAAAAAGAGTCGGGTATTGGTAGTTACTTACACCTCCGAGTGCAGGCTCCCTTTTCCCATATATATAGGGGTCAATGGGGCTGTCCCGCCCAATTTTTTGTCAATTTTTTTATTTTTTTTTTGAAAAATACATCATGTATACTCATCCCTATATCCCTCCTATATGTCATTCAAATTTCATCAGAAACAGAAACTCCTACGGCCTCCATCCAGACATGATTGATTTAAAAAATCCTACAACCGTTTAAAAAATAAAAAATGGGGGTGGGGGCAGTCATATTTTTCTACACACACATACATATAGGGCAGGGAGCTTGCACCATGGTGCATGCAACTTCTGGGGAATAATATCACCATATATCACCATGTTGGCATTCCAAATTCAACTTAATTCGAAACTTCCATGATCCATCGAGACTACCAAATTTTAACGGTCTCAGAATCGTTGAAATTGACCCCTTTTAAATGAACATGTTAGGAATGATATGTTGAAACACATACTCCCATCAATATATTAAGCAAATGTCTCGAAGGTTTGCTTCAAAAAAACTCAAAAATAATGAAAAAGAAAGTCAGGTGTAGGCTCCAAGCTCCATATATATAGCATTGATCCCGTGAGAGTTAAAAATTGTGAGAGAATGAGAGCAGTGAGTCTGGAGCACTAGATTCTGCTCATCTCTCTCCTCCTCCAATCAATCAGGAGAGATATGATAGAATCTAGTGATCTAGAATCATTGCTCACATGCTCTCACAATTTTTTACTATCACATGATCAACCCTCATATATGTATATATATCACTTTCTTTGCTTTCATGAATCCACAAACTCATCTATATTATTTGAATGTTTTTCTTTCCCTCCAGGTATGGAAATTCCACTTGGTTTTAAGCATCATTCTGAGTAATTCATGAAGCTGGAAGATATTGCAAATCCATGTTCTACTTATGCAAAGCAAAATTAGTGGTTTTGTGGGCATCATATCTTGGGACTAGACCCTAAAATTTGGGCCCTTGAGATTATTGCTGCATTGCTCTACTGGATTTTGCCAAAGAGAAATCCTTGGTATCTTTGGGAACTTCTACAGTCTTTTTATTAGGAAAAACTCTTGTTGTGGATGGATGAGTCATCTTTTGTAAGTGTATTCCACTTTTCTTGTAGGCTGGCGGGCTACATGTTGGATACAAGGACTTGTTGGTGCTACAATGCTACTTTTTAGATGAATGAAGTATGTTTTTCTTCAAACTTTCAGTCTCTTATGCAAGATAATCTGTCCTTAATCTCTTCTTTAATAAATAAAACAATTGATGTCCATGATTTCCTACCATGGTACGGACGGTTTCACGTGTAGATGAGCTAATACCAAATCATTTCAAATCATAGAGATAATGCAATCCTTATGTGGTCGTTCATATGTTGGGAATCGCAGGGTTCCCTTAACCTATCCTACAAAAAGATGACTGTCAGCGGAACATTCTTCACACAAGAACCAAGCACAATGATCGTAGCACAATAATAAAGCAACCGCAGAGGGACGAGAAATTTTACGTGGGAAAACCATCCTCGATGTCAGAGAGGGGAAAATCACACGAGGCATGGCGATCCACAACAAATCCACTAGGTCGAAAAAGAAGAGAGTGCATAATGTCTTCTCAGTTTTGTTGCCAACAAAATCGAGGCTCAGTTACAAGAACAAAATCAGATAACAGTCACCTTGTACTTGGAGAACATGATACCAATGCTTCTCTTCGTTACGAGTTGTCCCTCCTCAATATTGGACCTCCCCGATAGCTGCTCCTCATGCCTCTAGCATAGACGCTCCTCACGGACGCGACTTCTCTTTGTGCCCCTACGAGCTAACTCTTTGCGCCTTGAACAAACTTGCTCCTCATGCCTTGAGTGGGCCTTTTCTCTCCTTGCTTGGGGAGAAAGAACTAAGAGATAAGAGAGCGATAAATGCTTGACTTGGGATGAGTTCCAATGCCTTTCACGGGGTCTTATTTATATCATCTCCCTCCACTTATAACTCTCTTAACCCTATTAGGAATAGGACCGCAAGGGAATAATTGTCCAACAACACCTCCTATTTTGGGACTAGATAATAGCCAGCAGCCTCCCCCTCTGGTCCCAATGGGGAGGTGTCACCGAGAAGATGATCACTGAGAGATGACACCGCACCGTTCACGAGTCACGACCTCCGTCAACATATCTGATGGATTTTCATCTGTGTGGACCTTCTTAAAAATGAATGCTTCTTGTCAATAACATCTCTCAGCCAATGGTATCACACATCTATATGTTTTGTGCGAGCACGATGCATCATGCTCTTCCTCAGATCAACGACGCTCTGGCCATCATAAAAGACAATCGACTCACTATCTTTGCATCCAAGTTCACCAAGGAATCGTTGCAACCACTACACTTCTTTTCATGCTTTTGCTGTTGCAATGCACACAGCTTCAATCGTTGAGAGTGCAATGCATTTCTGCAGCTTGGACTGCCACGAAATCGCTCCCCCCGTGAAAGTGAAAATGTACCCCGAAAGTTGAATTCCTATGATCCACATATCATGTCATGTTGGCATCTGTGTATCCATAGAAGTTGGGATCTGATCTCACAAAAATCAGACACATACTTGAGGTCCATCTCAAGTATCTTAGGATCCACTTCACAACTTCCCAGTGATCCTTCCCTAGATTCGACATGAATCTGCTCACCACGCCCACGACATGAGCAATGTCGGGTATGGTGCAAACCATGGCATAAATAAGGTTGCCAATTGCATACTGGTAAGGAATCTTGGTGATGAATCTCCATTTCATCACATTTATTCTATCATTTTGATCTTGAAAATCCTAGCTAATACATGTAAATAGCATTATTTTGTATTCTTCGATCACATTTATTCTGTCATGTTAGACCCCATGTTCTCCATTTTTCTTCGATCGATGCAATCATCGATTCAGGTTGGATTCTTAATATCTTTTCTTCCTCGGTTCTCACTCAATCACGAGCATGTGATTCCTTTACCAAGGACCACTAATTCAATCGATCATCCTCGATCTTCATCGCCATTCCACTCACTTGTACAAAAACCCATCTAAGATTTCTTCTCAAATTTGAATCTCCTTTAGCCCGCTTAACTCTCGTTTTTGTGTGTTCCAAATTGGAGGAGGGTGACATCCCCTTATCCAGCTACTTGAAGTGAGGTTGAGCATGATTTAGGTTCATTCCACTACCTCCGATGAGACCTTACCGTAAAGGTTCTGATTCTTAGCTCTGGCCAATTGAGGTACCCTTTTCTTTGCTTTTTAGGTAGTGTTAGCATTAGGGTTTCATTTCTTGCATCTAGTTTTAGCTTTAATCCATAGCTTTAGCGTAATCTAATCAATTCGTAGTTTGCCACAAGCTAGCTTCGGTGAACCACATTCAATGTCCACCACCTATTCCGATCACACATTTTGCCACATTTCTCGTCATCGTCACCTTCTCCACCTGTGCGATCCATTTTCCCAACCATATCATTCGTGGATATGCGATTCGAAGTCCTAATCCTTCGCCCCCACCGGACTTCACCATCTCCATCACACTTCCACTGTCTCTACCCAATAACAACCCCGACTAGCTTGCCCATCCACTGTCGTGCTCTCTAGAGTATCTACAGGTCGAGAAGGAGATGTTTGAGCCTCATCTGCATCATGAAAGAGCTCCCAGTCCTGCAAGGAAGACTTCGAGCTCTAGATCCAACCAATGGCCCCCCTACATTTTTGAAGGTGTTGAGAGAGTAGGGCATTGAGAGGAATGAGAAGCGACCTTTGCTTGAGCTCTAGGTGCTCGGAGAAGCGCATGTCATCGATTCAAAGCTCACCAAAAGTGAGTTCTTCAGGCATTCTTACAGGCCAGCTCCACACCGTTGGGATCAAAATCCTTCGTCCATATTCACAAGGATTCGTTCGATCTTTGATCGCCTCAATCGTTGACTCCAATCGCATGATCTGATTATGACCGTTGGACGCAAAGAGGCATTACGAGTTAAGAGCATGCCACGTGTTTAAGTGGGCAGCGTTCTGCCATCTGATCGTGCGCCCTTCGTGGTAATTTGCACTACCAGACCCCCCCCCCCATTTTGTATTTTTATTGTTTAATCTTGTATTTTATTTCATATGTTTTAATATTTGTGGTATAATTGCACTTTGGACCTTTTAGTTTCTTATAATTGCACTCTGGACCCTACCAGCGAAGCTCATGTGCCCATACATGTGAGCTTCGCGATTTTGCGGGCAGGCCCTTGCGGCTAATGTTATTTGTATTTGGTCCACAATCTTTCATTGTCGATTATAGAACTTTGGGTATTTGGCATACTCATCCTCGTGGTTAATTTTATTTACATTAATTCCCCGGCCAACTCATTAAAATATTGTTTATTTTATTTATTTAAATTGTCTTTTGTATTCCAATCAAAAAATAGGGTTAGGTTCCTGATTGCTTGTATTTTCATGCCCTATAATTACTTTAGCATTTTAAGACTTTTCCCTATTTTATAAAAAATAAAAATAGCATAAATATTCCATGTTTAGCTTAACAACCCATAAAAATATAAAAATCTATTGAAAAATTAAAAAAATTATTTATTTGAATATCTTGATCTTTTAGACCAAAAAATCACTAAACCTAGGAAAGAAAAATACTTAAAAATTGAAAAAACCTAAAATATTTATCAAAATTTCAAAAATTCTTAAAAACTCTAAGAATATTATTTTATGCTTGATAATTTTCTTTATATTATTATTTGTTTTCTAAAATTATTTGGAAAATTTTGGACTTTATTTCTATTTTTAATTTCCATTTAATCATGTCTATTTATAAAATTCCTGGTTCGGGATATTTTTACTTTAAAAATATATAAAATTAGTAAAAATCATTAAAAAATCACAAAAAAACATTAAAAAATATTACAACCCCCAAAACAATTTATTTTCTATATTTTATTTTTATAAGTATTTATATTTATTTTAACATATACTGTATATATAGCCTTATTTATTATTTTATATCTTTTATAAAAGAAAGAGAAATTAAATCATAATAGATAAAAAGAAAATAAAAAACAAAAAACAAAAAACAATTAAAATATAAAATCAAAAATTTAAAATTAAAAAAATTTAAAACCTACACAAAAAATAGACAAAAAGATCACACATTTCCTTTCTTGCACCTTATTGCACAATCTATCCTTTTTGCTCCATGTGTCGACCTCTACACAATACTTACACCTATACACGTCCTTGTTGTAGAGTTATAATAACTTTTAAATCCACACTTTTTATTTTATTTCTTGATTTATTTGTGGGTTAATTGTTGATTGAATGGATTTTGTGAGCGGTCGCCTCAACGACGTTGTAGTTCTCGCCTTGTGTAGACTACTTTAGACCCTCACAAAATCCAGATTATCAAATGACGCCATTGCAGGAGAGCAACTGCACATAGATTAGTTTTTTATAGTTGTGTATTCTTTATTGTCTACTTTTCATTTATTTTTATTTCATTTGATTTTATATCATTAAATTGTCAACGACTCTCTGTGTTTGACTTTGTTGCAAGGAACCGTGGATTGAGGGAGGCACTCTTCTAGGATCGTAGTGTACCCACGTGAAGCAAAGCCATTTTTTTGACCTAGTTGTTAGAAGGAAGCAAGAAAGAAGGGCTTAGAGATTTTTTTAAGACATTTGCACTTAGTTTTATTTTCATTTTCATTTGTAATTTGAAGTAAGAAAGAGACACTAAATTTGTAATATTCAGGACTCTCAGGACACTTCATGCTTTACGAGGTCCACTGCCCGAGGGATTGTTTCCTTGGAGGCCTCGTCATTTTTGTCACGTTTTTGCTACCATTCTTCTTATTTATTTATTAATTTTCTTTTTATTTATTTTATGCAATCGAGCCCTAGCATTCGGATTGATTGATAATAGTATTAGATCCAAACACTTAATTATCATTGCATGTGCCAATAGTCTACATTTGGATCTAGTTAAATTTTAATTCCTTCTCATTTAGGCTTGGAATCATGCACTGAGAGGGACTCTATACAACGCTTGTAGGACCTCTTGTGGCAGGCACCGAAGAGCTCCACAAGATTGAATTTTTGGGTACCATATTTGAGTGAATAGCATTTGTTCTTCATGATAATAGCAATTTCTAATTTTGGGTGATTTCATTAGCATGCATTTGCATATAAATAGGTTTCGATTATTATTGGCATATTTGCATGTAGAGAGTTGGAGGCAAGGTGAGCATTTACGCTTTTACATTCATCATCGATTTGTCTCTTGCATTGCTTTTCTGTCTCTCTTCCTCTGATTTTGACCACCTAGGTGCTTAAAAGAATTGACTCCTCGGTAGGCTCATACAATTCTATTAAAAATAGAAAAAGTGATAATGAACAAAATTGGGATTGTTAATATTACTCAACCCTAAAATCAACCAAAAAGAAAAATCTTTGTCTTGGGGTGAGTAATCTCCTCATTGCATTCATTTTAATTTGCTCACGTTTACACTAGGGTTAGTGCCCCAATCCCAAGACTCTTAAGTATTTGTAAGATTTTTGTCTCCTCACCTAACTCTAAAACAGACAAGATAAAAAGTTCAAACTTTCACGGGCTTCACCGAGTTGAGTAGGTGACTTGAGGGATTTGTTTTATTTGAGTTTGTTTGTATGTATCCATGATCGTCTCTACACATTTGTGCCTTTTTCTCACTTCTCTTGATTTGACATCATGCTCTCCCGATCATTTTCTTGTTTCTGAGATGGTCGATTGGAGTGATTTTTATCCAGACTTTGTGGATCCCTCGTACCCTCCAGTCGGTTCACCCCCATTTTTCTAGGATGACTTTGCTCCTAACTTTTGTACATATCTGATTAATTACTTATTTCATGAAGCATATTTTGACTTTGATCCACCTCCCTATTATCAGGAGGATATTTCTCCTGATTCTCCTTTTTGTACATATCCACTTAACTCGTTGTTTCAGGACTTAGAGTTTAACCCACCACCGCCATAACATTTTTCACCACCTCATTCACTCGAGGCTGAGCTTTGGGAGTCATCTCTTATGATGTTCACACTTGAGACCTTGACTCAGATCATGTATCATATGAAGTCGAGGATTGATGACCTCACTTGCCTAAATAAGAGCTATATTGATGCTTCACGATATGATGTTTTGGATTCATTTGAGGATCTTCATGAGAGCTAGCAATTTCCCAAAATATAAAAAACCGAGAAAATTTTAAAAATCCAAAAAGAATTTGGTTGACCCATTGTTGACTCAGACTATGAGGAGAGGGCCCACATGCCGGACCATTTGAACACACATAACTCACCTCATGTCCCACCTTTGAGCCCAAGGATGACACCGTACATACTGCTCTTAGTCGTTCTTATGTAGATGATGATTCCGATCTCTTCCCCTGTATGGAGGAGGTCCAAAAATTAAAAAAAATGTTGTTAGAAATCGAAGTGGTGGCCGTTATACTTGAGATCATCGATGCCCCACTTTGTCAGGCCCTCTTATCTACATCTTAAGCCACTGCCCACGCCATCACCCACTATCCATTCTCTAGGAAAGGGAGCACTACTACACCATTCATTAGATGCACTATCTCTGACTAATCATATGATCACACTCTCCTTGATTACGATGCTTCAATTAGCATGATACCCTTCTCATTGGTATAGTCTCTTCACTTAGGGCCTCTCAAGAAAACCAAGATGATAATTCAATTTGCTGATGGATCTATCAAGAGGTCGAAGGGTATTTTAGAGAACACTGTCATTTGGATTGAGGGCATGAACTATACTGTCGATTTTGTCGTATTGCCCATGGAGACCTCCACTGGGGATCACTGTACAGTCATCTTGGGACGAACCTTTCTTGCATCTGTGAGAGTCATCATTGATTACGAATCAGGAGAGATTCACTTCTGTCCTGATGACATGAGTGATGTGGTCATCACTACACCTATTGTCGACCAGAGACCTACATCTGATGTGACTACACCTACCTTAGTTGATCCCGAGGACTATGACATTGATGATACTATCAAAGAGTTTTGTTTTATGTTGGATGAGACTGAGACCTGAGAATTCCTCTCCAAGGAGGAAGATTCGAAAAGCATAGACCTTGGAGTTCCCTCTTTTGGTACTTGACGATGCGTGGATGACATACGCAGGATTAACATGATTGACACTTTAGAGCAGAGGGCAGATGAGACTACAGAGGCTGAATTTGATTTGATTGCTTTTATAAATGAATCCAGGTCTTATGATGATGATGATCTGGTTGAGGATTTAGAAGACGAACATGACCTAACTACTACCATATATGAGTCTGTTCCCTTTTGTTTTGATCTATCTAAAACTTCCCAGGCCGGATGACCACACTACTTCCACTAACCAGTTCATGCCTAAACACTATGAGATCACTGAGGATACATTCATGGTCAATCCAGATCGGTTTGTGTCTAATGATGACCCTGATATTGATCTGTACCTTATCAGATCTATTCCTCAACGATATCATAAGAAGGTTTGCCTTCTACCTTCTTGATCTTTGTATATTCTTGATCCTTTTTGTACATTCGCTTTCATTTACTTCTTTCCTTCCATGATTTCGCTCATACACCCCATTGAAGGATATGGTTTAGATCATCAAGCACATCACGGAAGCGTGATCATCGTATCGAATACGGCGAAGAACGACTAGTCGGACTAGTTGTTCTATGCAGCGAAAATTTAAAAAAAATTATGCGACGAAACCACATGATCCAAGAACACTTCTCGGATCATTTCGTCTAAACCACAAACAAGCAATAGGATTACCTCTTGAAGCGTGGTTGCGATCGACTCTCTAAACGAAGAGACCTCCTATCTCAAGTCTGATCCGACGGAGGAGACGCTTGCGAACGCGGGGATGAACCGCGTGCTTCTCGCAATCCATGTTGATGATCCAAGCGGTGGATCTTTTGATCTCGACACACGAGATCCATCGTCTTCTTCACGAGCGAATCGCACCGAAGAAGATGGAGATCCACGAGCAAACGATCGGGCAGCATAACGACGACGCTGCAGCGATGGAGACTCCCTCTAGAGCATCCATGGTGGATGACCATGAGAGAGAAAGAGAGAGGGCTGATGTGTAGAGAGAGAGAGAGACTTATGTTCTCTTGTGTGTTGTTGTAAAGAAGAGCAAAGGGGTGCCTCTCCTTTTATAATATTTTGAGATCCATGGATCTCAATCCATGGGACAACACAAATCCAATGGCTCTCATTGATTGTGTTTCTTTCAATGGCTCAGATTTATGTTGGTAAAACCAACAACAATTAATTTAATAAAAATAAAATAAATAATTAATATAATTTTATTTATATAAAATCAATCTCCATTGGAGAAATAGGAAGGAGGCAAGCCTCCTTCCATAAAGGGAAGAGGACGGCTATGAGTCCTACAAGGACTTGGAAGCCGTCCCCTCTCCTTATTAGGAAGGGACCCTCCTTTCTATATTACATGAGATTGCATTATCTCATGATTCTCTCTAATATTTGCAACAACTTTTGTTGCAAATTATTTCACAAAAATTAAATCCAATTTATTTTGTGAACATTGCAATCATGCCATTGAAAATTTGTGAATCACATTCACAATCCAAAATAAAATGTAAATTACATTTTCAATTTAATGTCCAATGTGAATCCAATTCACATCAATATTTAATTAACAAATGTAAATTACAAATAGCTCTCTCATATATATTATAAATCATATTTATAATATGTGTATGATTAATATGGATATTGCTATCCACATTATTCATATCCATGATAATTAAATCACATTTAATCATCTTAGATCTCTATTCTCATGTGCCCAAATAATATGAATCACATTCACATTATTCACATCTTTGATAATTAAATTACATTCAATTATCTTGATAACTCTCTTTATAATATGAATCAAATTCATATTACTCATGATAATTAAATCACATTTAATTATCCATTTTCTCAATGCTCGGATACACATATCAACAATGAAATTATCCTGAACTCTTTCAAGGATAATATGCTTTCTCCGCAAATACTTGGACATAAGGACAGGGCGATTGTATTGTTCCACGTATAGTGACTTGGATATTGAGATCATATCTCAAATCCAGATCGCATGCCTCCCATAGATGCTTGATTAAATCAAGACCGCAAATATAATCTTCTCATTGCATCTGAATCACATTCAGATCAATGTCCAACATTTGGACTAAGATCAGATTACTTCTCTATTGAGAGGAGTCACTAAAATCCAGACGCATTTCATCACTCCCTAGGAATGGAAGCGTCATGGTTATACAATCGTTTATGATCACATCACCCTCAGGTATTCCGAATACCTGTACATCTTGCATACTGGAAGACTCAGAATAAACCCGAAGTATTAGATCAACTTTACACTGTCTACTTCAGGGTTCTATCAGTAAGTTTCTCGTTCGATCATTGGGAGTCGGTATTAATCATACACTTTCCAAAAGCGTATATCATACCTAGGTATTGATCACATACTTTCCAAGAGTATATATCAAACCTACAAATCAGTCAAGCTTCCAAAGCGAGATGACCGTGCGCACGGAATTTGATTCTTCCCAATATCTCATGAGTGAGCTCATGTCTTCCGGTTCAGTAACTGAACCTGTATGATCCCTTTGAGAGATCGTATTACTCATATGCCCTTATATGCACACCAGCGCGCCGGTGTATAGACCTTGGTTAGGTCATCAACCTATTGGTCTGCCAAATGTACATACTCAAACATATAGTAACACATCTGTCTCTGATCAGAGGATGTGTGCCTGTATCGTGACAACATACGATATAGGACTTTGGTTATCTGGATCTCGTTAAGTCAACTCTTTGACCTAACTTATCTAACACCTCCTAATCTCTATTCCTATGCAGAGGACATGTATGAAGAGGTCGGTTAGATATCAGCCTAAATGAGAAAGGATTGTCATCTCCTACTCAGGCTGGAGATCATCTCTTAACAATCATTTGACGATGCTTGATGAATCCTCAATCTAACTCTTTAGATATTCATCTAAGCACCATCCTCTATGATTCAATTATTGAATCAACAGCTGTATGATCATTAAGATGGCCATGGTACATAACCCTAATTGTACTAAGGGACCTATTATGCAAATTATTCATTCTTCATTTCAGATCAGGGAATGATTTTTGCAATAACATTGCATAATGGCTCGTCGTGGGCTCGCATGTCCAATAATCTCCCACTAGCCCAAAGAGCCATTAATGGGCTAATCATTTAAACTCACACTCATGTGACAATCATAGGCTATTTAGAAAATAGCTAGGTAAGATGATCAGTCACTCTATTCCCGCGAGACTACGCCAAGTCCTTTTACGGCACTTGCATATCCCCAGTAACAGTGCTTGCATCTAATGCGAATGTTGCATCTCTTGCAACCAATACTCAATCTTTTTAGTTGCAGTATCATTGACACTACAGCTTAACAATTATCATAACCAGTATTTCCATAATCCTTATCAGAATACCCTTATACCTGGAGATCACAATCTCTTAAGGTATCCACAGTTAAGACCTTTTAGATATTTATCTATAAATTCTTAAGTTTTTAAAGATAAGACTTTGAGATCACTATCTCAAAAATCTTGTCCTATATGAAGATATTGTTATTACTGCAATCAAGTGTTTTCTCTCCATAGTAGGATTAGCAACACTTTACTACTCCTACTGCATGACAGATATCTGGCTTTTGTATACATCTAGCATACACTCAGCTTCTCGTAACTAATGCACAAGTGCAAGTAGTTCTAGCATTCACTTCCTCAACTCTTTGAGGTGATATCCCTTTAGATAGGTCAGTACCATATCTTAAGGGATGGAAGTCTTTCTTGGAATTTCCAAGAATGGTATATGCCCATGGTATACTACAAATGTGACAGTCCCAATGCTCTCTTCTCTTTGCTTCTGAACACCTTCAGAACTAAGATCCAAGAGGTATCCTTGAGATCATATCTCAAGTTATGGAACAACCAGATAATGAAACACTTATTATTATCCTTATATCATTTTAAATGATTAGGATATCATCTACATTTAGCATGATGAACACAAAGATACTCCCACTAAGCTTCACTTGGCTCATCAAGATTATATCTGAAATCATAACATTTATAATCTCATCAAATCTTATGGTCCAACTTCAAGAAGCTTATTTGAGTCCATAGATGGATTCCTTAGCTTGCACACCTTGCCTTCCTCAACCATGACGCCCTGGGCTACTTCATGTGAATATCCTCAGAGAGGTATTCATAGAGGAATGCAATCTTGACTTACATCTCCTGAAGATCCATTTACACCTTTATGGGTCTTACCCATATAGGTGGATCCTCGAGGGTCCATATACAACACTTGTATATGAAGTCTACTCTAGACTTTCATTGCTAAAATCCATCTTTCCATGTTATGATCCTCAGGATTTTTATGAAATCCGATCACTGACACATGGAATACATCCTCAAACTTTTTTGAAGAAGTATTAGTGTTTCATCTTCAATTGTCCTTTTAGTTCCCGATTTCAGGAGCCTCATTATCTTCTCAAGATTAAATGAGTTCCTACACTTCATTTTCTTCTTGATTCTCAAGAGAGTCATCCTTTAAGAATCATATTCTAAGAGATGAGATCTTTTAAGAATCTCAAGGTCATAAAGTAGGTATCCAATACCATCCTTTATTTTCCTAATGAAGTTGCATTTTCTAGTGCTCAATTCCAGTTTATTTGCATGGAATCTCATTAAGGGTATATAATGTAGTCTCTACTACATATATACCTAGAAACTAAGAGGAAATTACGCTAAAATTCATCATTGATCAAATCATGTCACACATGATCCAATTGTATCTTCCTATAACTCTATTGAGTCAAGATGTATTAGGAGGATTGAGATAGAAATGATATTCATATCTCCATAATGTATTCTTTTAATTTATCTAGCAGGTACTTGCTACCTAGATTAGATCAAATTCATTTTATCTTCCTTCAAACTTTGGTTCTAAACCAAAATTAATGAAATCTTTGAACATTTCAAAGGTTTCTTAGGTGAAGAGAAGAAATCTCATATCATACATAATCATCAACAGATATCACATATCCATAATATTTACTTCGGTATAGATGATCCGCATACATCAATATGTATGAGATCTTGAATACCTTGACATCTTACACCTTTTCCCAAGGAAGGGTGTATTGGACATTTTTACTTTGAATATAATATTCAAAAGTATGTAAGTTTTGAAATTTTAGACATTCTAAAGTTTCATTTCTTACTATTCTATTGATCAAATCAATAGACAAATGTCCAAGGCTTGATGCTAGATCATTGTCAAATGATCTTCATCCTCCTATTGATCTTAAGGTTCAATTTCAGTATTTAGCAATGTTAATGAACCATTCATCAATTTTCTAATTTAGTAGAGTCCACTAGATTTTAGATTACTATCTGAAATATCTCCATCATAACTCTTTATGATAGATTTATTATAGAATTCATGTTTATTTCCAACATTTAGAATTAAACAATGAGTGTATTCCAATATCTAGGTCATAGAGACATTCTCTAAGACTAAGGGCTCTCCCACTGAAATTATGAAGCCTTTTAATCCAATAGAGATTGTTGCAACAATTGCATCAATATCTATGTGGATGACTATAAGCCTTAAGATCAAATTTTCTTGTCTTCTAAAACATATGCAACCCATTGCAAGTGTTGTAGAAGATTGAGATACAATTACAAGACTTTATCTTATTCAATAAGCAAGTCAATACCAATGATTTATGTAGATTATTATGATGCTCTATCCGAGTCTTTATCTAAAGATTCTAGACAGACTTGATAGTCATACTATCAACACATCAACTTATTGCATTATTGGCACTTATCCAACTATTTGGATGTTATATGGAAGTCACAGAAGTAAAACCAACTCTTTGACTATACTTCTCACTTGGGTGCAACCCATGCTTCCACTGCGCTCCCTTTATCTATAAACAACCATTTCTTAAGACTAAGGATCTCTTATGTCAAATTCAAAAGAATTCAATGTAAGAGTATTTCAACATTTACACATGCTTCATTAAATTCATACAATATTAATATTATGAAGCTTCATGAATGACTAGAGTATAGACAGTAGAATAATGACACTCATCATGTCTACATCCATCTAGACTCTTAAAAAAATGTTTCAGGTAGGTATTCAAACATTTTGAATACATCATCTCTTATAGAGCTACCATTCTGCATGATGCAGTGAACCATGTCATTCATGGTAAATGTCAAGAGCACATATGTATGCCAGAATATCTTCATTGATTTTATAAGGATTAATTGACAATTATGATCATCATCAACATGTCACTTCCAAAGTACATTTGATGATATCAAGACTACAAAGGCATACAAGCCCTAGGATTGTAGTCTTATTATCGATTTAATTGTCATTCCTCATTATTATGAGGAAACTTGCACATTGCAACCACATACATTACGTGTCCAACTGCAAGTACAATATCTGGATCACGAGTCCAATCCATGATATTTTACTGGTTATTATTGAGTATAACATTGAGTGGGTCTAATGAATGATTATCTGAAATAAGAAATTTTGCATAAGTATATATATTTATATATACATATTTTACTTTGATTCAGGAATTTTTATATCAAAGTTGTCTTGCCTTGTCAACACTGAAAGTTCATTCCCTTAATCACTCTCAATGTAAGAGATATACTTACCATTATATCTTAAGCAAGATCTGGGATCTCCTTCCTCATCTTTGTTGCATCCCAATAATATGAGACCCAAAACTTGGATAAAAAGAAGCGGGAACACATTCCGCCTTGCAAGTCCAACTTGCATCTCCCAATTCGGTCTTTAACACCCGGGCCCACCACCCCTAAGGCGATGTTGACCCGTCATTTGAACCAACCGTCAATAGGAATACAACTCGCTATGTGCAATCCAATATCGCCCCAATAACATGAGGACCTGATATTGGGGTCACTACGCATACGTCCTTACTCTTTCGAGAAGCGAAGAGCCCGATCCAGATGCGCTTGCATACAGATCTGTCACTTCGGACATGCGTCTCCTACATACAATCCCTGAAGATGGAACCCTTTGCCTGTACGAGAGACCATGGATGTCACTTATGTGATCCTCCATATCATATTCAAATTCTAATTAATCATTATGAATCATATTCATTATGATCAATTCTTTCAAGGGAAATAACATCTCTATTTATAATAGAGTGTTTTAATTTTAATTGGATTCCAATTAATCTAATCATATTAAATTAATGATCCAATTAATATCCAACAAATATTTTAAATTGTTATTAAATCATGGTATTATCTCAAATACGTATTATTTCGAATTTTAATAATTAGAAATACATCATAAACACCTCGGGAAAGGATAATACAAAATAGATCACTTTGTACTTGAGATGATCATCGGTTCTTCAACTGAAATTATACCATATAATAATAATCAAAATAATTTTGATAAAAATTATAATGAGATTTGCTAAACAAGTCCCAAGTCCTATTCAAACAACAAGTTTGTTGGAATGTAGATCATGTAACCAATCAGTGATCTGTATCACATCTAATCAAATATTGGTTAAGGCAATGTCATTTAAGAAAATAATTATCATCAAATATTTCACAAATATTTATGCATAATTATTCCAGGAAATTAAATAATTTAATTTCACTAATTGATTAAATGACAAACACTAGGTTCTTGATTAGGAAAGTATTTCCACCAGTGACCCTCACATACTAAAAATACCACATCTCAATCAATTTAAATCCAAATTAAGCAAATTAAGTTCCTAAAATTTGTTAATTAGATTGACAACAGAACCTAAGTGATTTTCACGTATTTCAAGGTGTTTTAAACCCGCAATTAACTCTTTAATTACGTTGAGACAATCCCCGAAACTGTGGATACATGTTCACAAAAATGAGCATAACTCGAGCAAACGGATTTGAAATCACGTAAACTCAGATCCTATGGTTCCCTTATTTGATGGGAACAAAATCTAATTATTATTTTCGTGTTTAAAAATTTAAACAGTGCCGAAAATAATCTCAAAATAGAGATGCGAAAAATGAAATGCAAGAAAATGAACCCAAGTCGTCCTATGTTTACGGATCGTATCCAAAACCTTCCGACCTAAGGCTCTGATACCATTTACGGATATGGTTTAGATCATCAAGCGCATCACGGAAGCGTGATCGTCATATCGAATACGACGAAGAATGACTAGTCGGACTAGTTGTTCTATGCAGCGGAAATTAAAAAAAAATTATGCGACGAAACCACATGATCCAAGAACACTTCTCGGATCATTTCGTCTAAACCACAAACAAGTAATAGGATTAACCAGCGGAGGAGATGCTTGCGAGCGCGGGGATGAACCGCATGCTTCTCGCAATCCATATTGATGATCCAAGCGGTGGATCTTTTGATCTCGACACACGAGATCCATCGTCTTCTTCACGAGCGAGTCGCACTTAAGAAGACGGAGATCCACGAGCAAACGATCGGGCAGAATAACGACGACGCTGCATCGATGGAGACTCCCTCTAGAGCATCCATGGTGGACGGCCATGAGAGAGGAAGAGAGAAGGCTGATGTGTAGAGAGAAAGAGAGAGAGAGAGAGAGAGAGAGAGAGAGAGAGACTTATGTTCTCTTGTGTGTTGATGTAAAGAAGAGAAAAGGGTGCCTCTCCTTTTATAATATTTTGGGATCCATGGATCTCAATCCATGGGACAACACAAATCCAACAGCTCTCATTGATTGTGTTTCTTTCAATGGCGAAGATTTATGTTGGTAAAACCAACAACAATTAATTTAATAAAAATCAAATAAATAATAAATATAATTTTATTTATATCAAATCAATCTCCATTGGAGAAATAGGAAGGAGGCAAGCCTCCTTCCATAAAGGAGGGAGGACAGCTATGAGTCCTACAAGGACTTGATAGCCGTCCCCTCTCCTTATTAGGAAGGGAGCATCCTTTCTATATTACATGAGATTGTATTATCTCATGATTCTCTTCAATATTTGCAACAACTTTTGTTGCAAATTATGTCACAAAAAATAAATCCAATTTATTTTGTGAACATTGCAATCATGCCATTGAAAATTTGTGAATCACATTTACAACCCAAAATAAAATGTAAATTACATTTTCAATTTAATGTCCAATGTGAATCCAATTCACATCAACATTTAATTAACAAATGTAAATTACAAATAGCTCTCTCTTATATATTATAAATCATATTTATAATATATATATGATTAATATGGATATTGCTATCCACATTATTCATATCCATGATAATTAAATCACATTTAATCATCTTAGATCTCTATTCTCATGTGCCCAAATAATATGAATCACATTCACATTATTCACATCTTTGATAATTAAATTACATTCAATTATCTTAGATAACTCTCTTTATAATATGAATCAAATTCATATTACTCGAGATAATTAAATCACATTTAATTATCCATTTTCTCAATGCTCGGATACACATATCAACAATGAAATTATCCTGAACTCTTTCAAGGATAATGCGCTTTCTCCGCAGATATTTGGAGATAAGGACAGGGCGATTGTATTGTTCCACGTATAGTGACTTGGATATTGAGATCATATCTCAAATCCAGATCGCGGGCCTTCCATAGATGCTTGATTAAATCAAGACCGCAAATCTAATCTTCTCATTGCATCTGAATCACGTTCAGATCAATGTCCAACATTTAGACTAAGATCAGATTACTTCTCTACCGAGAGGAGTCACTAAAATCCAGACCCGTTTCATCACTCCCTAGGAATGGAAGCGTCATGGTTATACAATCGTTTATGATCAAATCACCCTCAGGTATTCCCAATACCTGTACATCCTGCATACTGGAAGACTCAGAATAAACCCAAAGTATTAGATCAACTTTACACTGTCTACTTCAGGGTTCTATCAGTAAGTTTCTCATTCGATCATTGGGAGTCGGTATTAATCATACACTTTCCAAAAGCGTATATCATACCTAGGTATTGATCATATACTTTCCAAGAGTATATATCAAACCTACAAATCAGTCAAGCTTCCAAAGCGAGATGACCGTGCACACGGAATTTGATTCTTCCCAATATCTCATGAGTGAGCTCATGTCTTCCGGTTCAGTAACTGAACCTGTATGATCCCTTTGAGAGATCGTATTACTCATATGCCCCTATATGCACACCAGCATGCCGGTCTATAGACCTTGGTTAGGTCATCAACCTATTGGTCTGCCAAATGTACATACTCAAACATATAGTAACACATCTGTCTCCGGTCAGAGGATGCATGCCTGTATCGTGACAGCATACGATATAGGACTTTGGTTATCTCGATCTCGTTAAGTCAACTCTTTGACCTAACTTATCTAACACCTCCGAATCTCTATTCCTATGCAGAGGACCTGCATCAAGAGGTCAGTTAGATATCAGCCTAAATGAGAAAGGATTGCCATCTCCTACTCAGGCTGGAGATCATCTCTTAACAATCATTTGACGGTGCTTGATGAGTCCTCAATCTAACTCTTTAGATATTCATCCAAGAACCAACCTCTATGATTCAATTATTAAATCAACAGCTGTATGATCATTAAGATGACCGTGGTACATAACCCGAATTTTACTAAGGGACCTATTATGCAAATTATTCATTCTTCATTTCAGATCAGGGAATGATTTTTGCAATAACATTTATTACATAATGGCTCGCTGTGGGCTCGCATGTCCAACACCCATTTCCATGTGTTGCCTTGCTTACGATGTATTGTATCCTACATATAGGGAGAGGATGAGCTGAGTGTTCTTTCTTCGTTCTGTTTCATCACTCTTATTGTTGCCTATACTTATGTCTCTTTTACCCTAAGTATAGGGGGAGTGATGCGTACATTCTTTTCGATGTTTTTTTCTATCTTCATATGTCTTTTCTTCTTTTCTTCTCCATTTTTCTTTTTCTACTAAAAAGGTGTCACCTCTTTTGTCAGTCTTCTATACTTAAGATGTATTTTGTCTTAAATATAGGGGGTGTGCATCCCTAGTTCTTTCATTCGTTGATCACCTCCAATGTCTCCTCTTCTTGTTTATACTTAGGGATATATGACCCTAAGTATAGGGGGAGACGATAAGTACAATCTATCCATTCCCACCCTCGACCCCCCCCCCCCCCGCCTTGTGTACAGTCTGCTATACTTAGGATTATTTGATCCTAAGTGTAGGGGGAAGCGTCAACTTCTCATTTTCTTATTTATTCATTCATTTATTCTTTAGGATTTTCTATACTTATGTCTTCTCTTTTCTCTCTGATCTATGAGGACATGGCTAGCTAAGTATAGGAGGGGCATATATACTGCGTTTATACTTTAGACATAACTTGTACTTTCATATTTTCAATAAGTATGGCCAAGGTACTATATATATACATATCTAATTAAATCAACTAATAAAAATATGTGTATTATTCCTTAAATTCTTTATATATATATATTAATAAATCAAATAAAAGTATTGTTTGCAAAATATTTGAAAAATAGTTTGAAAACCTTTTGAAAACTATTTAGAAAATATTTTGTTAAATATTTTGAACCTTTACAAAAATATTTTGTTTGTAAAATTTTGTGTGTGTATGAAATAAAATCTTTTGAAAACCTCTTTACAAATCTTTGCAAAATGGTTGCAAAAATATTTGGAAAATCTAGTATACTATTTAAAAAATATTTGGAAAATCTAATATACAATTTGAAAAATATTTGCAAAATGATTTTCAAATTTTGTAAATGTTTTAAAATTTTATTTGTAAAAAATATTGTGGACTATAGTTGTCAAAATTGTTTGTATAATCTTTTTCCAATAAGTTTGAGTAATATATACATCACACCAAATTTTTTATTAACTGTATAAATATCTCTATAAAAATAATCACATATTCGTTGTAAATTCCTAAAAACCCAAACTTTTGTAAATAATTGATGCATCCCCATGTAAATTTTTGTACCTATTTTCTTAACAGAAATCTTTTGTTTTCAAAAAACAAAAAAAATAAGCAAAACCAAAAATACCAAAAACATTAGCAAAAATCTTTTTGAAAAATTGCATAAAAATTGCAAACCTTTTTTTAAAATCCGTAAAAAGTTTAAAATTTAGAAATTGCATCACAAAAATATTTTATGCATTGTGCATAGCATTTGCATTTTTTGGGTTGAGTTTAATAAATGAACAAGTCTAAGAAAAATCTGAAGATTAGAGCTTGGTTGGACCTTAAATCTACCTAATCACAGGAACCTTATAGGAGCTGGAATTGAGGTACTTCAGGTCTATTTAACTTAATTCTTTGAGAATCGTGAGACTTAGCTTAATGTATTCTTGACCACCTAAGTAGAGTATTTCAGAACACATGCACGGCTCTTGTTAATAATGACCTAACATGGACACCTGCACCTTTCACTTGGCTCAACTTAGTTAGAGTGGTGAGGGGATTGGATTTGCCGGTATGTTACGCACACAAGTGGAAACATTTGTCCTCGTCTAGGGAGGGAAGTTTACCCCAACCCGTCCAATAGTAGAAACACATAAAGACGGAAGAGTGATGGTTATAATAATGCTTCAAAAGAGGGATAGTCTACTGGCTCAAGAGGAAAAACTCCTAATGTAAATGTTACTGTATATAGCATTAAAAAAAGAGCAAAAAGCAAAAACTATAAAAAGTGGACATGCCTGATTGAAAATAAAATGCTTGTCGGAGTGTACATATTTGTATATCAATAAGTGAGCTTGAGCTTCAAATTCATATCATGCTAGCCTGCAGCCGAATGACTTGACTACACTGGTCATGCATCCCCGGATACGTAACTACATTGTATACTGTCCATTCTTCTATTCATGTTTGACCTCATGTTCTCCATTTTTCTTCGATCGATGCAATCATCGATTCGGGATGAATTCCTCATATCTTTTCTTCTCAGATTCTCACTCAATTACGTGTGCGTGATTCCCATGACTGAGGACTATTGATTCGACCAATCATCCTCAATCTTCGTCGTCATTCCACTCGCTTGTACAAAAACCCATCCGAGCTTTATTCTCGAATTTGAATCTCCTTTTGTCCACTTCACTCTCCATATTGTGTGCTCCGGATTCAAGCAGGGTGACGACCCCTTCTCTAGCTGCTTGAAGCGAGATTGAGCATGGTTTAGGTGCATTCCACTACCTCCAGCGAGACCTCACTGTCAAGGTTCTAACTCTTGGCTCTAGCCAATCGAGGTACCCTTTTCTTCACTTTTTAGGTAGTGTTAGCTTTAGGTTTTCATTTCTTGCATCTAGTTTTAGCTTTAATCCGTAGCTTTAGCATAATCTAGTCAATTTTTACATCTGAGGCTAGATTCAATGAACCCCATTTACTACCCTCCACCTGTTCCGACCACACATTTCACCCCATTTCTCATCCTAGTCGCCTTGTCCACCTGTGCAATCCATTTGCCAACTCGATCCTTCGTGAACCCGTGATTCAAAGTCCCAATCCTTCGCCCCCATCGAAGTTCACCATCTCCATCATAATTCCATCGTCTCCGCCTAATAACAGCCTCGACCGGCTTGCCCATCCACTTTCGTGCTCTCTAGACTATCTGCAGGTCGAGAAGGAGGCATTTGAGCCTCATCTGCATCAGGAAAGAGCTCCCAGGCCTGTGAGGAAGACTTTGAGCTCTAGGGATCCACCAATGGTCCTCAGATATTTTTGAAGGTGCTGAGAGGCGCGGGACATTGAGAGGAATGAGAAGAGACCCTTGTTTGAGCTCCAAGTGCTCCGAGAAGTGCACTTCACCGATTCAAAGCTCGCTAAAAGCGAGTTCTTCATGTGTTCTTGCACGCCTGCTCCACGTAGTTGGATCAAGATCCTTCGCACAGATTTGCCATGAGTCGTTCGATCTTCATTCGCCTTGACCCTTGACTCCAACCGCATGATCTGATCATGGCATTGGACGTGAAGGGATATCGCACGCTAGGAGTGCGCCACGTGTTTAAGTGGGCGACCTTCTGCCGTCCGATCGCGCGCCCTTTGGGGTAACATTACCAATCCCCCCATTTTTATATTTTTATTGTTTAATCTTGTATTTTATTTCAGATGTTTTAATAATTGTTTATAATTGCACTTTAGACCCTATAGTTTCTTGTAATTATGCTTAGATCCCTACCAACGAGGCTCACTTGTCCATACACATGAGCTTGGTGATTTTGCGGGCAAGCCTTTGCATCTAGTGTTACTTGCATTTAATCCTTAGTCTTCCATTGGCACTTACAGAACTTCGGGTATTTTGCATACTTATCCTCGTGCTTAATTGTATTTACATTAATGCCCTGTCAATTCATTAAAATATTGTGTTTTTTATTTATTAAAATTGTCTTTTATGCTCCAAAAATCACCAAAAATAGGGTTAGGTTCCTGATTTCTGGTATTTTCATGCCCTATAATTACTTTAGCATTTTACGACTTTTCCCTATTCTATAAAAATAAAAATAGCACAAATATTCCATGTTTAACTTAAAAACCCATAAAATATAAAACATTTTAAAAAATTCCCCATAAAATATTTTTTGTATTTGAGTATTTTGAACCTTCAGTCCCAAAATCACTAAAAATAGAAAAAAAAACTCTTAAAAATTGAAAAACCTAAAATCGTTTAAAAAACTCTAAACAATATTTAAAACTCCAAAAATGTTGTCTTCTATTTGATAATTTTCTTTATATTATTACTTCTCTTTTAAATTTTATTTGGAAAATTTTGTACATTAATTGCTATTTTTAATTTCCATTTCAATATTGTCTATTCATCAAATCCCTGATTTGGGATATTTTTTACTTTAAAAATATATAAAAGTTAGAAAAAATTCTTAAAAAATAGTAAAAAATTATTACAAAGCCTAAAAAACAATTTATTTTCTACATTTTATTTATTTTTATTAGTATTTATATTTATTTTTGCCTATATTACATATATAATATTATATATTATTATATACCATTTTATAAAAAAAGAAAAAACAAACAGAAAAGATAAAAAGGAAATTAAAATAAAAATAAAAAAAACAAAAACAAAAAAAATTAAAATTAAAATTAAAATTCAAAATAAAAAACCCACCAAAAAATAGACAAAAAGACCAACCATCTCATTTCTTGCACCTTATTGCATAATCTATCATTTTTGCTCCCTGTGTTCAACCTCTACAAAATACTTGCACCTATAACGTCTTTGTTGTAGAGTTATAATAAATTTCAACTCTACTTATATTTCATTGCTTGATTTATTTATGTTTTAATTATTGATTATTTGATTGGCATTTCGTGAGGAGCCGCTTTAGAGACAATATAGTTCTCACCTTGTGTAGACTACTTTAGACCCTCGTAAAGTCCCGATTATCACTTGGTCATCTCAGCATTCTCCCCAGGAGTAGACAAACATGTCTTTCTTCAACTTTAAATGAGTGGCAAGGGGCGTGTTGACAGGCTTCGTATTCTTTATATTGAACCGCTCCAGAATGCGTTCAACATAATTCTCTTGTGACAACCACAACATGTGCTTCTTCCTGTCGGAATGATCTGCATCCCAAGAATGTTGCTTGCCATGCCTAAATCATTCATCTCAAATTCTCTAAAGAGTTCCCTTTTGAGATTTGTAATCAACCCGGAATCATGATTAACTATTAGCATGTCATCCACATAGATCAACAGGATAGTGAACCTGCCATTGGGAAGATGTCAAACATATACACATGGATCCGTTATAGTTCTCTTGAAGTTCTGCGTCATCATGAAGGCATCAAACTTCAAGTACCACATTCTATAGGCTTGCTTCAAGCCATAGAGACTCTTCCTCAGCTTGCAAACCATATGTTCTTTCCTTTTCTTCTGGTATCCCAATGGTTGTTCCATGTATATCTTTTCCTTCAAGTCATCGTGAAGAAAAGTTGTCTTCACATCCATCTGCTCTAGCTCAAGGTCTAGGCTTGCAACAAGAACTAGTACCACCTTCATTGAATTCATATTCACAACCGGAAAGAAGATCTCATCTTAGTCCACGCCCCCTTTCTGGTTGAACCCTTCACAACCAATCTGGTCATATACTTCTATTTCTTGCCACCATCATATGACTTCATCTTGTAAATACACTTATTCTTCAATGCTCTCTTGCCTACAGGAAGCTCAATAAGATCATAGGTATGATTTTTCTTTAGAGATTGCATCTCTTCATTTATTGCATTTTGCCAGTGATCTCTTTCCTTATGCTCTTATGCCTTCTCAAAAGTGCATGGCTCATAATGATCAGTCATCATCACGTACTTAGAAGTAGGATAGCGAGATGATGGTTGATGTACCTCACAGATCTCCTGACCTGAGGCTATGCTATATCTGCTTCTTGATGAAGCTTCTCCCCCTACGCAAGATCCCTTAGACCTACAACATCGGGGTCTGCATCTAACTCATGTTATTCTGACTGTGGATCTTCTCTGTCTGTACCATATACTAAAGAAAAATCTAAGTCCTCATCATTGTCATCATCAATTGCAATCCCATTTGAGTCACCGTCACCACTGTCATCCTTAGTCAAAGTCTGGTTCTCATAGAAAATCACATTTCTATTCACGGTGATGGTCTTCTTCTTTGGATCCCAAAGTCGGTATCCGAACTGTTGATCCCCATAGCCAACAAAAATACATGGCACTGCCTTGTCATCAAGCTTCTTCCTCTATTCCTTTGGTATAAATGCATACGCTTTGCATCTGAACAACCTCATGTGAGCATATGAGAGATCTTTCCCAGACCAAATGCATTCAGCGACATGTAAATTCAAGTTAACAGATGGAGATCGATTAATCAAATAGCAGGTGATATGAACCGCCTCGGCCTAAAAGGTCTTGGGACAACTTCACTATCTTTAGCATGTAGTGAACTCTCTCCACAACGGTCCTATTCATTAGTTCAGCGATACCATTGTGTTGGGATGTGCCGGGCTCTGTCCTTTCATGCCCAAGTCCATGCTCTGCACAATATCTCTGGAAGTTGTAAGAGGTGTACTCCCCTCCATTATCTATGCGCAGACACTTCAACACTTTAACTGTATCACGCTCCACCATGGCATGAAATTTCCTCAAGTAATCAAAGACTTGATCCATCATCCTCAACATATAAGCATACACCTTCCTTGATGCATCATCAATGAAGGTCAGAAAATACTTGTTTCCTACCAAAGATGATGTGTCCATTGGATCACACACATCAGAGTGAATCAACTATAGGAGGTCTTCCGTCACCTTTGATCTGGTCTTGAAAGGTGTCTTTCCAACCTCACATGAATCACAAGGTGATAGTGTGATGTTAGTATGGTATGAAATCAACTCCTTCCTGCTCAGAAGTTGTAAGCCCTTTTGGCTCATGCGTCCGAGTCGACGATGCCAAAGATCTGATGTGTCAACCTCACTAGCATACCATGTCATCCATGACCTTCACCCGAGTCTTGTAGAGCGTGCAACACAACCTACCTCTGGCCATGATAAGAGAGCCCTTATTGATCTTAAATCTATTGTTGCCAAACTTCAGATGGTAGCCTTCCCTATCTAGTTGAGAAAAATGTATGAGGATAAGTCGCAAGTCATGAACATGCCTAGCATCATGTAGAGTCATTGCACATCCAATATCAGTTTGAACTAAGATGGTCCTCATGCCAACGATCTTGGAGTAACAGTTCTCCATCTTGACTCTCCCAAAATCTCTTTTTGTATAGGAAGTGAAGAACTCCCTGTGCGGGATCATGTGATAGGAGGTGGTCGTGTCAACGGCCTATTCAGAGTCATCCCCTGCATGTAGACACTGCTCCTGAATAGTGAGAACCAACTGATCCTTATTGTCATCAGTCATTGCTGCAACAACATTCTCATCTTCATCTTTCTTCTGATTCTTTTTGTTATCTGCTTGCTCTCTTTTCCAGACTCTATAGTCACTCTTTCAATGATCAGGCTTGTTGCAGTGATGACACTTTCATATATAATTAGACTTCTTCCTGGGTCTCTCTCTCTCTCATGATTTTCCCTTGCTACTGGGCCTGCCTCTTCTTTCAACTGCGTACACATGTGAAGAAGAGGACTCTCCGGATAATCGTCATCTGATTTTTTCATTTAGGAGACTGCTCTTGACCATACGTATGGTCAGCTTGCCGTCCGTAATGGAGTTACTCATGATAATCACCAGGCTTTCCCAACTATATGTTAGGGAACCTAGTAGAAGAAGCGCTTCCAATTCGTCATATAATGCCATGTTCATGGTACTCAATTGATGGATGCCATTATAAAACTCATTCAAGTGCTCACCAACCTTCATCTCATCGTTATGCTTCAGATTCACAACTTTTGAACCAAGAACGGCTTGTTGGTGGCAGTCTTTTGCTCATAAAGCTCTGCATTTTCTCCACAGTTTCTTCGCATCCGTCTCTTCTGCGACATGGTGGAATACTGATAAGTCCAGTCATTTTCGGATGGCCCCGACTGCTTTCTTGTTCAGCTTCGTCCAATCACCTGTAGACATGCCCTTGGGCTTGGTCGTTTCTCCTTCCACCGGATCATGGAGGTCTTTGCAATACATGATGTCCTCCATCTTGGCCTTCCATATTTGTCAATTTGTACTCTTCAGCTTGATCACCATGCCTTCATCGTCATTCCCCATCTCAATAATGCGAGCTCTAATACCACTTGTTGGGAAATCGTGGGGTTCCCTTATCCTGTCATACAAAAGGATGACCGGCAGCAAAGCATTTCCCACACGGGAACTAAGCGCAATGATCGTAGCACAATAATCAAGTAATCACAGAAATATGAGAAATTTCATGTGGGAAAACCCTCCTCGATGTGTGAGAGAGAAAAAAACCACAGGGTACGATGGCCCGCAACAAATCCACTAGGTCGAGAAGAGAGGGCGCAATGTCTTCTCAGTTTTCTTGCCCAATAAAACTGATGCTTAGTTATAAGAATAAAATTAGATAACTACCACCTTGTACTTGGAGAACACGATAACAATGCTTCTCCTCGTCAAGAGTGTTCCTCCTCAAGAACGGACCTTCCTTGCAACTACTCCTCGCGCCTCCAGCACGGACGCTCCTCGCGGATGCGACTTCTCTTCGCGTTCATGTGGACTAACTCTTCGCGCCTTGCGCGAACTTGCTCCTTATGCCTTGCGCGGACTACTTCTCTCCTTGCTTGAGGAGAGAGAACTAAGAGACAAGAGAGGGAGAGATGCTTAAGTTGGGATAAGTTCCAATGCCTTCCATGGGGCCTTATTTATATCATCTCCCTCTCTGTTTGAAATAAGACCCTGAGGACTTGTTTGGTTGTTGGCTTGGATTGGGTTGGGTTGGGTTACCCCTGTAAATAGTAAACTGTGAGGAGGGTTGGGAGGGTTGGAAGGAGAGGTACACCGGTGTACTCCAACCCAACCCACCAACCAAAGAGGCCCTAAGGCCATGTTCGGTTGGGGGCTTACCCCCCACTTAGGGTGGGTAACCCCCAAAACCCCCCCTGTTAACCCACTAGTGGGGCCCACTCCCTTCTCATCAAAAAAATTATATATTATACCATCATATCATCTAAAATCATAAAATACTCAACTTCTAATCACTATTCCAAACTTCAATACAATCACATCACAACAACCACCCACTTTTTCAAATTTCAATACAATTATACCATAATAACTATCAACTTTTTCAAATTCCAATACAATCACATCATACAAACCCTCCCAACTCTTAACCCACAAACCAAACCACACAAACACAAAATCGGGTTATCCACCCCTGGATAACCCACCAACCAAACGCCACCTAAGGGTTCGTTTGGTTGCATGGTTGGGTAGGGTTGGGTTGGGTTGGGGTACCTCTGTGAATAGTAAACTGTGAGGAAGATTGGGAGGGTTGGAAGGAGGGGTACCCCGGGTTGGCCAACCCAACCCTGCAACCAAACGAACCTTAAGAGGATCATTGTCCAACAACCCCCTTCTATTGTGGGAGTGGATAATAATCAATACTATAATAACAGCATAATTCTCGTGGTAACCACACATGAATTATTCCAATAAGTGGTTAAACAACGTTTTCTGTGTCACAGCTTGTCCAACTAAAATTCCTTCGTTAATAAGGGCATTCAGCATAGTCTGAACTCAATTTAAGATAACAACCATCGATATACATCACTTCCCAGGACTGCTCGATCCGTCTGATTTTTTTTCTCCATCTACGCCTTTGTATGCACACTAGGCACGAACAAGAAAGGATGGCTATAAAGGGATGACTGAAAAGATCGTACTGTTGCAATTGTTTAGTTCTTACCTATCAAAAAAATTGTTTAGTTCTCACTGTTTCTCGGGAGTTGTGCAGAGATAGCTGCAGTGGAAATGATGAGAAACCGCTAAGAACAGTCAGAGATAAGCAGATTGATTGAAAAACAGGGATGCAGTCACGTTGATTTCAATAGAAACCAAAAGGGCCCCTCGTATTCAATCATGTTCCCCTGATTCCCCGTGACAGTTCATTGGAGGGGAAGTACCTTATATTTATGCAAGGACTTAGGGTGCAGGCGGTTGTTGGTACTGCATTTTTGTCTGGAAAGTATGATTTGAGTACAAAAATTTGACCCACAAGGAGGCTAAGAACACATATCAGTTGCCTAAAAATACCCCCAAATGAAAGTAAAAGAACAACATGCATATCGAAACAGAGGGGGAAAATTACTCCACTCAAATGGTCCGGTGGTCAAGATTATTGCTTTTAAATATTTTCCAAATCTTAGTAATTAAAAAGACAAAGAAGGGTTTTTGTCTCTTGGATTGTAAGATATCAGTTATACAATATCATTTGTGTCTCTCACATTTGACGCCATTAACACTTGTTCCCTTTTGCTAGTTTAGTTATTAACGAGGTGAACCAAATCATAATCACAGTTTCCTCAAACCAACTTCTGAATAAGGATTTTTTTACATTTATGTTCCTTTTTGACCAATTTCCCTAAATGGGCATCGCAGTAACTTTATTTTCCAAATTGAGCATGGCCAGAAAAATTTGCCCAGAATGGTGATGTATCGGCAAACCGTTTACCGCAGGCCAACATAACACGGCAAATGGTTTGTTGTGCTGACATGAAACCCGCGGCAAACAATTCGCCATGCTCAGTGGCTCGGTCGGCGAGGCGAAACGATCTTCGAGGTGCATACGCACGGATGGGATGAGAGCGGCAGGCGCTGCTCGGTTACTGGGGTAACACGGCAAATGGTTTGCCACGGCATGAAAAATCGTTTGCCGCTGAAACTGCCTATATAGACAGACGTCCCTCCCTTCTCCCCTACACCATTCTCTCATTCTATCCTCATTTGTGTCATTCTACATCTATCCTCCATCATTCCTTCTCTCTTTCCCTCTAAGGTATGATTTATTATATTTTTAGTTTGTGAATTTTAATTGTAATTATTATTAATTTATTCACACTTTTTATCAGTAAATAATTAGTTGTTGTTAAATTCAAAGTTTGTTCTCGCATCGTCGAAATGTTAACTGTTATATTCTCGTTAATTAGATTAGTATTAGCTGTTGAAATAAAAGGAATCTGATATTTGCTACCGACTTAGAACAACAATAGATAGAAATATTTTCTTTCGATTTCCCATAGCTCACTGTTGCATTTACAAAAATAAAGATTTTAGTTAGGGTAGACATTTTTTCGTTCTTCTGGTTCGAGTAGGCCAGCGGTGGATTGTGTGATTCAAGGATTGTACACGTAATATATTAGTGACTTTTATTAATATAACGACGAATATTATGAAAAATAGAGTAATAATTATAATAAATACTTAGTAATAATAATAGGAATTCTTAGCATTAATAATTAATGCAAATAATTACAGTTTATTATTAACTACTAATACTAACTATAAAATGGTATATTTTAATAAGTATCAATTACTAATTATAATTATAACACATAACATTTATGTTTTTAACTCAAATAACAATTAATATTATGTTAGTATTAAATGTAAAAATAACTCATAAATCTAATTAATAAATCACATTAATTAATAATAATTACCAAAACTACTATTGTAGTCATAATTCTTAATTGTATTAATATTTATAATTAATAAATCTTACTAATTAGGAATAATATTTCATTATAGTAATACTTCTCATCTAATTGAAATAATAATAATAGTAATTAATAGTAATTAATTTAAGGAATAATTAACAGAGAATTATAATTAATGTTTAATAGTTATTTAATGGTTAGTAATAATAAAAATTAATAATAATAATTTGGGAGTGTAACTATTAGTAATAATAAAAATAATTAAGAATAATAATAATAATTAATAATTAATGGTTAGGGGGTAATTAATAAGAATAATATGTTATAATAAGTAGTAATAATTAATAATAATATAAAATAATATCATTTACTAATAAGTAATAACTAGTAATAATAATATCAAATAATGCCATATGATAATAATAATTAATAGTTATTCATATTAATCTCAAACAAGGTCAAGTAATAGTAAATAATAGTTATTAATAATGATCTTAAACAATAGCATGTGATAATTAAAAATAATAATTACACCTATTAATAGTAGGTAACAATCAATGTTTTAAAAACTAGATCTTGTAGTAACTTTAGTGGCGTATAGATTACATATTATTATGATGAGGAAGAAAATTTATACGCGGACTTAGCGGATTTGCATTATACCATTGCATTGAAGTATGCAAGTCTAAACGTGCTGTGTGGAGAGCAAATGAGTTCGAGTTCGTGAGTTGCATTACTACATTATGTTGTCATTTTGAAAAGTCTTGATATATATGCCTACTTTCATGATCCCTTGTACATGTACTATCGTATGTATCTTTAATCAAACAAATGAAAAATTCTGAGTTCTCTGCTTTTGAGAATTTATAAATGGATGTATCTCCCACTTAGATCTCGAAATCTCAGCTTATTTTTGCAATAGATGGAAGCACTTTATTTCTTTATATTTTTTACGTCAATATTAAAAAATCTTAACCTTGATCTATATAGAACAAATGTCTGTTTTCTCCAAGTATAAAATGATTATAACTATTAAAGAGATAAGTGTAGTTAATGTCAAATGAGATAACATTAACATGACGGTCATATCTGAGAAGGTGAGGAGATAAATTCATTATAAAGAAAATAATAAACTTTAAAGACCTCCAAAGCATTCGATACCTAATTATAAGGATGTCTATGCTATTAGTAAATATATATCTAGCACAGTATTATAAAATATCATTAGACTTGTGTATTAATAGATCACTATATATTAATATATCAATATATATTAGCAAATCAAAGTAATTATATATCAGTTAATATTATATCATATTAGCTCTATTTATTCAATCAGTAATTATCTACCACACATACCAATTTCATTAATCCGGATTTCATTTCATATTTCATATCAATTTTATTTTATATTAATTTACATATTTTATATATAATTTTAATTTATGATGATTTTATTTTATATAATTATATTCTATATGAAATTTTTAATTTATATACAATCTCTATTTACATGTGTTCTCAATATTTTTTTGGGCGGGAAGTTGGTTGTCCGTGGCGAATAGTTTGTCGTGCACGGCCAACCATTTGCCATACGATGAATGGTTTTCCGCGGGTTCCATGTCAACATAACAAACTGTTTGTCGTGCCAAGTTGGTCTGTGGCAAACGGTTTGCCGATACATCTTCATTCTGGGCAAATTTTTCTGGTCGTACCCAGTTTGGGAAATAAAGTTATTGTGATTCCCATTTAAGGAAATAACTCTTCCTCTTTTTAGTGTATTCAAAGTCAAGCATGATCTCGACGGTGTCTGCAACCCTCTCAATCTCGGTGACGTCCATGAACTACAAGGCGAAGAGAGAGCGCACCGACGATTCTCGATAGTTGGACTATGGTCAACCGACAGGTAGTGTGTCTCGTGGCAAAAATTACGGAGGAACGAGTCGTCGCCCAACCCGGAGGTGGTGGTGGTGGGCTATTAGGGGAGTAACCCCGATTGTGTTCACCTCAATGGCGTGACAACATGACCGAAAGCATAGTGAGGGTTGCAGGTGGTCCGTGGGCTACTGGTTGCAACGGGAGTAGTGACACGAGTGGGGGCGATGTTTGGACCTCATCGGTGATGAGTTTTTTAGTTAGGTGGAGCAGCAAAACCCCAGCGTTAGTTTTCCTTTTCACAACGGTGATGCTTTTCTTATACTATGATCATAGGAAGCGCGGACAGGGAAGATGAGGATAGTGAGTGTGATGGCAACCCGGGCATCGATGTAATGGTTGACGTTGGAGGAGGAGGTGGCTGGCAGTGGTTAGGGGGGTCAACAAGGGGCTGAGTGGGAGAGGGGGATCCAGGTGGGTCTATGCGAAGGTGGTTGGCGAGCGGAGAAGGTGATAGTTGCTACAAGTGTTCTTGAGGTTGAAGATGGGGGAGAAATAAAATAAGGGAGAAGAAGAACAAGAAAATTATATTTTTACTCTAGGTTTTCTTTCTAATTACTATTGTGTCCAAAAATTTTAACGTTTGTTTGGAAAGTAGATGGAAGCATTTAACTCGAAAGGTACAAATGATAATAATGTAAGAAGTTAAGAACACAACTAATATTGTAAAAAAGAGAGAGGTATAATTAAAATTACAGAAGTTACAAGGATCACAAGTATAAAAAATCTCGTGAAGAAATTGAACACAAATGATCAACAAAATAGAGTTA